>BQNB010011940.1:31978-80273 GCA_026074375.1 Tanacetum coccineum
TCTGAAGGAGTGAAACATACTCTTATCAGTACACACATGACGGGTTGCCCTAGTATCAATCCACCAACCACCATGATTAGTACCTACCAGGTTTACCTCAGAAATCATGGCACACACATCAGACACAAAAAATCTGAATGTTTCCATGTTTCCACAGCTTGCACAGCTTGTGCATTAGAGGATTGACCTTCGGCATGAGGTTCAACCTAAGGCACAGTTTCTTTCAAGAACCGTGCAAGACCCAAGGTGGTGAGATAAAAGAACATCTTCTGTTGCCCCCTTTTAAAGTTCTGACCATTGAACTTTTCTGGTTTCTCTGCATGATTAGCCACTGTGTTGGTAGCCGACGCACCGGTTGGGATCACAACAGTAGTCGTAGGAGGAGGAGTTTGAGTGTTAGTCATCCTGAAAGATTAAACACAAACAGTTAACAAACTATATCAAACGGTATCTGCTTGTACCGGATCAAATCAGTTTTATAGAAACTCAATCCGGGTTTCTATGTTTACGTAAATTGATTCTGAAAAAAAAACCGTTATGTAAATAGCCTGTTAACAATATTATCCGATTAAATTTAATTCTTTTTACACACATAATATGTTTTAAGATTGTTGGGAAACCTGCACACTTTATTAACGTAAATCGAATAACAGTAATACGCAATTAACAGAAAATAATTAAAACAGTAAACGAAGAACGAGGCTCGTGTTTAACACGATTCCCTTAAAACAGATTCGCCGTCTGTTTCCCAGGGTACAACGTCCAAAGCTGTTGTACAGCCGGACTAGACAACTTGCCTGAAAGATTACGGAAAAAGGACGAGTGTTTCTGATCGAAGGAACTGCTGCTGTTATGGTTTAATTGGAGTTCGTTTTTCTGTGTCTATAACTGAATGAGAAGAGGCTGCTTATGTAGCCTAAACCTAGCTTGGTTACCAAGCCAAGTTAGCAGATAAGCTTAAGCCGAATTTAAACTTTCAGTATTTATCTTAAACTTAATCAGAAAATTTTAGATAAACTCTTAGTTTAAACACACAAGAATATTCTGGAAACCTTATCAACTGAAAACGAAATCAGCAGCAAAAAGATATGCGTGTAGGCGAGCTTTCGGAGCTGCATTCGTGTCCGCAGGTCGGGCGGGCTCGCATGAGTTCAGAAGCTTCGAACCCATTTTGGCCCAGAAATCTCATTTTTTGCATCCCCCTGCGCGCGCACGTAGGCGTGTGAGCATAACTAACCTAAAGGAATTTGGTAACCAATACCAAGGCTTCCTTATAAACCACTATCCACTTCCCTTTTTGGGCAATGTGGGATAGTTTTAGTTCCCAGATTTTGTGTTTCACGTGCCTCACTTTTAGACACGATATCTCATTCATCTTAACCCCACTTTGGACATACTTTAGCTCGTTGCGAAGCTCTCTTCGAGGAGAACGCAAAGCCCCATTTAATACAAAGATATATAACATCTACATATGTTAAATGGTGTCCAAAGTTTGCAAAAACTCACTTTGCAAAACCATATTTTCCAACAAATTGATCTTCACTTAACTAGCGGAAATCTTGATATACAGTGTATCATCAATGCATAATCAAGCTCACATACTAAGAAAAGACTTTCCACACTTGATTTCTTTCTCAACTTTGCAAACCTGTTGCATATGATATAGACAGACAAACAACAGTCGTGCGTCGATAGATCGACGTGTTATTTGATACCTATAACTACTTTGTATCTTTTGTTGAAGCTAGAAAAAATAGTAAGACCTTTCAACGATACTATCTCTGTACCTCCTTTTTTCTGACCATGCCACCGTTTCAAGTCTAACTCATAAAATCATTAGCTCTCTTTTGCTTTGTTCAGTTATTAACATCATTCACATACAAGTAAATGCCTGTTAGAAACTGTCACTCGCACCTTAGAGCTTCGATGGAGAGGATGGCTCGTGAGTACATTTGTAGGCATTCGATAAGGCATAAGATCATCAGAAGTTTACCTCAGAACTTAGGGTCTTAGATACGATGCTCGCATAGTAATGAACGAGCGCATTGATGTAGTCACTAATAGAACTGTTCAGCATATTAAGTATATAGCACTGACTTATCTTTAGTTTCGTGAAATGATAGGTATGTGTTATCAAACAATACCTACTCTCAGAATTTACCATTAAATATTATCCTCACAGAAATCCAACCTCCACAATTAAAAACTCACTCAAATACACACCCCCCCCACACTACCCCCACCCACCCCCACATTCCCTACCAATGTTCAGACTGCACGAATAATACTACTACATTCTGCACAGACACTGACCCACTCTGCCATCCCTCAGTACCATTCATCCCCTTAACCCCTGCGTTTGAACCGGAAAAAACCATGGCCAAATCACCATAGACAACGAGAAAGATAGATGGAAAACAAGGTTCAGAGAAAAGGACAGGGTAGCATGAAGTGAAGAAATTGTCAGGTTAGCCAAGAAGACTGCCTGATAACCAACCTAACAAATGTTCTCCCACCTTTGTAACTAAGAAAGTCACAGGCAAGTCATCCTTGGCTACCAAACGAAGTTCTTCCGTTCATGTAAGACCCCCTCTTCATTCTCAATTGAGATTGCAATTTTTCGATGTTTGTCTCGTCCCTATTTATAGACACCCCGTGAAAGAATCATGCACTTTTTCTGTGTTCAAGTGGCCTCATGCAAATCCTGTTTCTTTCTGTAGGGAGGATTAGCATGAAACCCATGCACAAGTGTCTCATGAACCAAATCATGCAAGAAGAATATATTCTGATATAAAGCTGGCTAGGTCCATGTTGATGCACGAACCTTTTCAAGATAACAGTGGGTTTAAAACTCATATTTGGGTGTTGTGTAATACGAGTATAGTATATTTCGTAAACCAGTAAAATAAATTCGAATCTCGTTGATACGTTGTACATATCTAAGATAGTTTTGAGAAGTTGTCAAGTCACTGATTTCTTCCACGACCCGCGAGATATATATATGTTCAAGTTCCGCAACTAGCCGGTTACAAATTTGTAGAACTACTTTTCCAATGTCAACTTGATATATGGAGATAATCGAATGGTTCTAAAAGTGATTTCTAGATTTGGTACCCACTTTTCCATATTTGGAAATGGGATAAACCTTTTTATTTTGGAAGCTGACCTTTAGCCATGTGCATGACTCCGTTGATTACAGAACTATCGAATAAATTCATTTTGGTTTCATCTTAGCTAGTGATTTGTGTGTTTATGAGATGTTGGCTTTATTTTGAATTATTGAGCAGTAAAGAAATCTTTGAGGGGCCCAACATTTGTAATCGTACTCTTTCATTTTCTCTAGTTACTTAAAAACAGTCTAGATTAAGGAAATAACAAGCATGATTATCCGTGCGTTGCTGCGGGTCGTTAATTTTTTTCGCGTAGTTGCGAGACATTATTATTTTTTATATTTTTTATTTTGTGTGGTTTTATTTTTTCGTCCTCATGTTTAATAGTTTGTTTTTTTTTATATGGGCTTATGTGTGGGGCTCATGTTTAAAGGTTTCTTTTTTTGACTATACGGTTTTTTTTTAATATAATTTTATGGGAACATGACGTTTTTTTATTGTATTATGTGTGGGTTTATTTTTTCGGTCTCATATTTAATAGTGCGGGTTAATTTTTGCGTTAAAATTTTATTTTTATTCTTTTCTATTTTTTATTTGTGTGGTTTATTTTTTCGGTCTCATGTTTAATAGTTTGTTTTTTTATATATGGACTTATGTGTTGGGCCTCATGTCGCGGGTATTTTTTTATCTTTATAAGTCAATATTTTTGTAATTTTTTTTTTCTATTTTGTGCCGAGCGGTTTTTTTACATTGCCTATAAAGCCCAAAGGGCCGAGCACTGTAGCGTGTGGAACAAAACTACGTCGTTTTATTCTACGCGAGGCATTATTATTTTTTTTTATTTTTTTTTGTGCGGTTTTATTTTTTCGGCCTCATGTTTAATAGTTTGTTTTTTTTTCGTATATGGGCTTATGTGTGGGGCTTATGTTTAAAGGTTTTTTTTTTGGCTATACGGTTTTTTTTTTAATATAATTTTATGGGAACATGGGCTTTAAATGAGAATCGCGCGTTACTGCAGGACGTTTTTTTATTGTATTTTGTGCGGATTTATTTTTTCGGTCTCATGTTTAATATTTTGTTTTTTTTTATATGGGCTTATGTGTTGGGCCTCACGTCGCGAGTATTTTTTTATCTGAATAAGTCAATATTTTTGTAGTTTTTTTTTTCTATTTTATGCCGAGCGATTTTTTTTACATTGCTTTAAAAAAAAGTCAAATGGGCCGGCCCAAAATGGAAGCCCATTGGGCCGGGCACTGTAGCACGCTGCCAAAAACGGCAGCGTTTTATCCTTCACATAGTATATAGATATAATAGTAATATCTTTGTTATTTGTAAAAGAAAGTTTCCTCATAAAATAATATCTTTCAAAAAGAAACATCTCTTTCTTTTGCTGGTGGCATATAATAACTTATCCAACTTTTGTGTTTTGAAAATATCTTTTGCCCGGTGGCCTATAATAACTTTTGTGTTGAAAAACATCGATACTAATAATTGTTTAGTTAAGCAGTCAACTCGATCATGCAACCCCCCCCAAATCAATGCTCTTAATAGTTTTGTTTTTATTAGACTTTTTTAACACTCGATTAATAGTTTTGTTTTTGAGAGAACTAGAAAAATCTGTAGTTATGTACTTAAACTTATGAGGTATTGATGACGTATACTAGATGCAACAAGAATCTCTCTTGGGCTTGTGGTCACACTAAAACTTGCTTTTGAGCCCACCTGTCAAAATCGGGCCGAGAAAACTCAATCTCAGCATTGGCCGGCGGCCCGGACCCTAGTCGATCCGTCCCGGATCCAGTTAATAGAAACGATCCTCCCGCGGCCGTTCACACGATCATCGCGGAACCTTGCCCGACAAGAGACCCACTCTGGCCACTACTAAAGCAACCGAAATACTAGGAAACCCTAGTACTAGAAACCTATAAATAGGGGTCATAGTATACTCCAAAAGGTGAACATTTTTATTCTTATTCTCTCTGACATATACTCTGACAATATGAATACTTACTCTCACGTCGGAGTCTAATCGTTGTGGTGCCGACCCCCACGGTATAGGTAATCGATTTATCTTTCAATTAGAGTGTGCCAGAAAAAATATATCACTTCTCTTGCTCTAGTACAAGATTAAACATTCAAGTCATTTGGAGTCCCGCCCGAAAAGACTTCAACACCTTCCAAATCCGACACCGAATTTTTGTATAACAAGTGGCGCCATCCGTGGACCCTACGCAAAACCACGATTCTCTAAAAAAAAAAACTCACCAATGAGCAACTCACGAAACACAAACCACAAACAATCCAAACGTCCGCCGTGAGAACACTGGGGAAGAAAATGTCCCCAAGGTCTTGAGAACCCTATGTCTAGACGAGTTCTTATGGAAAATGTGCGACAAAAAACAACACCAACTCTTTCCCGCTCATTTCGCCGAGAAAGATGCAAAAAAAAAGAAAAGAAAAATAGCAGAAAGACAACTCAACGCAGTGTAGAAAGCACAGACTGATTTAATGGCACAGAGTTCCGGAATTAAGATAAGAGCCAGTGAAGAATTCACTAACTCTGATCTACTAAGACACAACACAGCCCGAACAGTACCAAGAAGAAGGCACAGGAGATGTGCATCCCAACCCATCACCACAGGCCATGTTCTTCATAAAAGGCTTAGAAGGACAGATCCTCTCAACCGACGCCCCGACCACGACGAAGGAGGCGTGTTCAATAGGTGGGAAGAAAGTAGCCAACTACATCCGACTTCCGAAGTTCGCGACTAAGTCCCAACAAAAGAAACTGAAGTAGAACTAATGAGGCATCACAAAAGAGGAACACCATTCCCGTAACGACAACGATATTCATAACAATAAAGCGGAAGATAGCGAAGGGGGTCACTGTAAATCCAAATCAAGAAGACATAGGTCGAGCACCTATGAAGACGATCTCTCCCAGCCTTGGACATGTGAGGAAAGAAACCTTTTCACACCTCGGAACTGGCATTTTAGTCTCCCGAGGACTAGGATGCCTAGCCACGTAAAGACATATGATGGAAGTGGAGATCCGGAGGATCACTTAAAACTATTTCAATCGGCCGCAAAAACAGAAGGATGGGCAATGCCAACATTGGAAGAAAAAATAAATGTAGCAATACACCCGGAATACCCCGAGCAGACAGTTGCCATAAGATCGACATTAACAGAAAAGGGACGCAAAGAACTATGTTCCTTGCTCAAACAAAACTTGTATATTTTCGCCTGGAAGCCGGCTGATATGATGGGCGTCCCACGAAGCATCGTGGAACACCGTTTGAATATCCGGGAGGAATGTTCACCAGTCAGGCAAAAGAAAAGAGGGCAGGCTCCGGAAAGAAATAAGGCTATCCAAGAAGAGGTGGAAAAACTGGTGGATGCCGGAATAATGAAAGAGGTCCACTATCACAGTTGGCTCTCTAATCCGGTAATGGTCAAAAAGCACGATGGAACCTGGCGAATGTGTGTAGACTTCAAAGATCTTAACAACGCATGTCCCAAGGATTGCTACCCATTGCCGGAAATAGATTGGAAGGTAGAGTCTCTCTGCGGGTATCATTCAAATGTTCTTAGATCATACAAGGGTACCACAAATTAAGAAAAGCAAAAGAAACGAAGAAAAAACGGGTACATAACAAGCCAAAGATATTTTGCTATTACTATAAATGCCGTTCGGTTTAAAGACTGACTGGGTCCAACATATCAACTTAGTGATAATAGCATATTCAAAAACAGATTGGACTAACCTGGAGTATTGTCGATGACCTGGTTATATAAGAGCCGCACGGAAGAAGAAAACCAGTCGAGATGATAAACAGAAACATTCAACCCTATCTGCAGATAAACATGAAATACAACCCAAAGAATGCACCTTCGGAATGCAGAAGAATTTTCTTAGGATACTAAATTACTCACCAACTGGATTGAGAGCAATGTCCGTATAAATCAGAACGCAGACCTAGCTTGCCATCGTCCGAATGAGAATCAAGGGACGTACAAAATTTAAAAATGGAAAGCAGCCAAGCTTAAATAGATTCTGTCAAAATCATCAGAAAAATCGTTACCTTTTTCAAACCTTGAAAAAGTGCACAAAAGAAGAGCGATTTTCAATGTGAACAGAAGCAGAAGCCGGCTTTTCAACAGATAAGAACTTATTGCAGAACTCCCAACACTGACCGCACCAAGGGAGCATGAGGAACTAATCATATACTTGGCCGCAGCAAAAGAAGCTATCAGCGCAGTCTTGATGACGGACCGGGAAGGCAAGCAAATACCAGTATATTTTTAAGCCAGCCGCATATTTACGAGGTCCGAAGTCAACTATAACTCTATGAAAAAAATTGTGTTAAACCTTGGCTCAGTGCAAGCAAACGGTTAAAAGATACTTCCACAAGCACACTAACTTTGTTGTAATAACAACCAACAATTAAGCAACTATATGTCAAGTTCAGAAATGTCCGGGAGAATGCTGAAATGGAGGTTTGAATTAGAAGGATACGATATCCAATACAGACCAAGGACCGCAATTAAAGGCCAAATATTGGCAGATTTTATTGTAGAACGACCGGAAGAGAGTCTTTCGAACGAACTCATGGCAGAACAGGAAGAACCACCGGAGCCGTGGACTTTGTTCACGGACGGTTCGTCCTGTGTAGACGGCTCTGGAGCAGGACTGATACTAACAAATCTGGAAGGGGCAGAGTTCACATACGCCCACAAGTTTAGATTTAGGCTACTAACAATGAAGCCGAATATGAAGCATTAATAGCCGGTCTCCGGATCGCAGAACAAATGGGCGTAAAGAATTTGCAAGCACACGTTGACTCAAGACTTGTATCAATTCAAGTTAACAGCCTTCTTACCTTGCTAAAGAGCCAGGCCATGGTTTCAGTACTTGTAACAAAGTAAAAACAACTGGCAAAAAGCTTTAAGGCAATTTTTCCATCACTAGCAAGGAGATTAAGTGAAGAAAAAAGGCTATTAGGTTTAATTAGGGTTCTGGTTGTGAGAAAAAAAGATTGTCAAATCCACGAAGTGAAAACAAAAAAGGGACAGGCGCCCTAAGCAAGATCGCATCCACAAGCTTCGCGCATCTTAGTAAACAGGTTCTTGTAGAAGAATTGAAGGAAAAGTCCATAAATGAAAAAGAAATTCTCGATGTAGTAGAAGAAGAGGGCAACACGTGGATCACACCCATATGCGAGTACCTTAAAAAGAAATCCTGATCCGAGGATAAAAAGAAGGCCAGACGGTAACATCGCAAAGCGCCATTACATATGATTAATGGAACCCTAATAAAATAAGTCTTCTAGGACATGGCTCGTGGTGACAGACCGCGATCAAGCAACTACGTCGCTAAAGAGAAATACACGAAGGGTCCCGTGCGGCCCAAACATTCACTCCGGTCCCTAGACTGTGTTGCCAAAGTTTATCCGAACAGAAAAAATATTTTATTTTTTAACTGCCAACAATGCATATGGATGCACAGAATTTGATAAGGAAATGCAAGTGACTTCAAATACCCCGTCCCATCCTAAGAAGATCCGCAGTCAGAACTAGGACTCCTCCCATCACTCTCCATGGCCATTTTCTATAAGTGGGTGATAGACATAGCCGGACCTTTTCCGAAGGTCCAGTAAAGTAAAATCTTGTCGATATTCACTAAATGACCGAGGCAAAGGCTGCGCAGACCATCACTAAAGGCAATCAAGTGAAAAGAAATTCGCAGTGGGATCAACATTGATGCAGATTTAGTCTACCTGGATAATTATATCAGAACAATGGAAAACCAGTTTCCGTGATAATCCATTCAGATGGGGTGAGAAACTGTGATAACCGTCAATGCTTCGTCTTCCGTGAAGCACCCGCAAGCAAAATGGTCCTATTTGAAAGAAGCAAATAAAAGCTTAGAGAAGGAATAAAGCACGGCTTGATGCAAGAAGCAAAGATTGGATAAGAAGAGAGCTCCCCAACGGTCCTATGAGGCCAACGCGTACAATGATCAAGTCAAGTAACGGGGAAACACCATTCTCACCGACGTACGACACGGAAGCTGTCATCTCGGCAGAGATAGGCATGCCAACACTCCGGACTACGGAGATAGATCTGACAAAAAACAATGAAGCTCTGGGAATGAACTTGGACCTCATATAAGAGAAAGAATGGACAAGCAGCAAACAAGAGGCAAAAAAGCAGAAAAAGATGAAAAGTATTACAACTCAATCAAGAGTCCGCGACACAATTTCAGCCGGCGACATGGTCCTACCGCAAACGCAATGAGCCAAGTCATGCAGATGAAGGCAAACTTGGACCCAAAGTGGGAAGGACCAGTAATGAAGTTAAAGAGTCACTTGGAAAAGGACATACAAACTCAAAGACTGGCAAAAATGAAATGAAATACCGAGGACATGGAACATTTGTAATCTCAAAAGTGTTAATATACATGAAGTGTAAAGAAACCGCCCCCGTCACATATGATGCTACGGCGGGCAATTTCTTTTAATTATTCTCATCTGTAATCATTTTGAATTTCAATTAAAAGGGGGGATAGCTGACCCTTACGGTACGAAGTTTTTAAATTGTTAAATTTAATTTCTTACTTTGGCAAGTTATATTAATTGTTAAGACGCGCATGCAAGGAGCCATGCTCCACAAAAATATTATCCCGTATAATAAAGGTTGAGCAACCTCAATAATTACTCGGCGCTAAGAGTATTTGCAAGCCCTGCAACCGGGAGAATAACCCATAATATTCACAAGACTATTTATTACGAACGTACACCAGTAATAAACAAAAGATAGCAAACATAGCACTAGAAAATGTGTTGCAGAACGGACCTACAAGAATCCGTCCAAATCAGATGTTAAACTTACAAAGTTAATATCAATTTACAATAAAAGCCGCAACGGCCACATACGGCCACGACATATAAAATAAATTCAAAAACAAACAAGTTAAAGATTAGGTATTGTCAAGGGAACAAGGCCAAAAACGAAAGAAACATGCAGAAAGTGAGAAATATAGCGAAGTGAAAAGGAAGAAGACATAAAAGTAAAGTGAATACAAGAGAAAAGAATAACAAAACTAACAATTAAAGAAATTTATCAAAAAATGGTGGAGTGTAGTTGTTGTGTTGGGGAGATCACGCCCCCGGACACGTGTTTCCGTCCAGACCCCGTTTGGGGGTGTGACAATACTTCACTCTCTAGAAGCGATATCGCACTTGAAGATTTCAAGATTCATTTGTAGTCGTCATACATAACCACCCCAAGTTGTTGCTCGGTATGAGTGTCATCCAGTGTGTTTGTGTGTTTGTGAGCAACACATGGTGTCATCCAGTCTTGGTGAACAACACATGGTCAAGTGGTTCAAGGTATTTTTGGTTCAACGTAGCGAATATCATATATGAACTGAATTAGCGACTCTATTGAACAACTGGATGTCGTGAATGATAGTTGCCATCACAAGCAAGTCAGCATCATCAACAACCCTGTTGTCAGTAGTGTGCCATTAGCAGTAAGGGACGCTCATCACCAAGCCGCCATCAGCAAGCACCTGCAATACCTTTCAAAATTAAACAATAAACATAGTTTTGAGCATCATCATTAACTGCGGGCTTTGTATAAATGTAATTTACCTCAAGCTGTTCTTCAATAAATGTAAATTTACCTCAAGATGTTCTTCTGTAAATGAATCTTTCTGAACGCTCCAAGTATCTGCATGGGTCCGACGGAACTCTGCAACTGCTTTTGTACAGTGGACTTGACAGATGATGGTTCACCAATAAAGCGGGCCAATAAGGTGGCGTGGTCACGCAACCAACTAAAACAAAAACAAATGAAAATCATAAACATTTGTATCTATTGGTGTGTTTGTAATCTACATTACTGATACCGACATGATGAGAAGTTATAATTGTGGTTAAGGAGTCCAAACAAATACTTTTTTGTACAGCCCTACACTTCTTGACCCATTTTCTATTTATTAAAACTAACAATTAGCTTTTCAAATATGACATGAAGAATTACATTGTTCCATTTCCAATAATACTATAGTTGTGTAAATATAATGATGTAGAAGGTTCTATCATGTATGCATCAGACGCACACTTTCGTGATGTTTGACCCATTCGACCCTTCCACTTATTTAGAATTATGTTTGTTATCCATGTCAAAGTTCAAACTTAACATGAATATAAGAGCATTCATAAGTTAAAGGGTCGAATTATCCTTTTCAAGAAGTCATTTACCTAGATATGGTGTGAGTAACAAACTGGCTTTGACCAATTAGTCTGTCATGCTCTTCACATCTCATTTCCAGCAATTTGCACCCATGAATGTACATTTTCGTGTATACTGTGTTCTGATATCGATAGTATGTTTACTTTGTGCTCCATGTTGTTATCAATAGTATTATTAACAAAAACAATAAGTGAAATATATACTCTTCATTATATACACTAACTATTTATAAAAAACAACTTTGGGGGCCCAACTATTGTTAAACGTCAACTTGACCCAACCCATTTGAGTACATGACCACATGGTTACATGTTTGGTCATATCACATAACAGGTGAGAATCATTTCTAGTTTTTGACATTAAATTTAGGGTAGTGAAATTGCAATAAAACTACTTGCTAAACATATTCATTTGAATATATTTTAACACGTTATACAACGACCAAGTAACCCTTTTAATCTCTATAAAAGAAGTAAGATACCTGACAGGAAACCCGATTAGCAAGCCATAGTCAGCGAGACCTCAATTATTTCAAAAAAGCCTCAATCGGTAACCCTGATTTGAAAACCCGATCAACAAATCCGTATCAGCAATAAAGGATCCAGAAACCCGTATCAGCAAGCCCCAATCAATAATCCATATCAGCAAGAAAGAATCCACATATCAGCAAGAAAGAATCCACAAACCCGTATCAGTAAACCCCAATCAAAGGTCGTGAGATACCGGTCAGCACGCCTCGACAGCAAATCTTTATCAGCAAGCCAGAATCCATGTAAGTTTAAAGTTGCGTTATATTTTATACATCTTTATCACTTAAAATATCCATATGTAAGGGGTGTTTGGTTCTGTTGTAAAGGGGTGTTTTGGTTGCTGTTAGAGGGTGTTTGGAAGATGTTGTAATAGGGTGTTTGACGGCTGAAAAATGGTGTTTGGTTTTTGTCATGCGGTGTTTAAACATAGCAACATAAACTGGCCTGGTCTTGTCAAATCCTTTGTCTTTGAGCAGAGACTTGATTAAGATGTGCGTGCTGGTTGTGGCAAATAATGGAAATTTTAAATAACAACATTTGTATAATAAAAATTATATGATTCAAATAAGTGTGAAATAACAACATTTGTAAAATAAAAATCATATGAGCAAAGACTTGATTAAGACTTAAATAAGCTATTTGTTGTTAACATAATTAAATTTATGAACTATGGTCTTACATACCTGTGTAATTGTCTCCCTGTTAGCGATTTGTGTATGGTTAGGAAGGAAGCATCATTTCCGGACTCCAACAATAAGACTGGCCATGCTTCCCTTCTTTGTTCTTAATTAACTTCCACGTAAAACAAAGTAGCCATGAGGCTCAAGTACCCGGTCAACTTCAATAAGTAACAATCCATCTGATTAATTAAAAAGTTGTTAAAAAACATACTACACTATTACGCTAATCATAAGGTGTCACGGGTTAGGAGAAATATCAACCAACAGACCACAGTACCTTTGTCATCACACATAAATCAGCGATTTAGAGACACCAATCATCCCGACACAAACACAACCTCTGGTCAGAATATTGAGGTTTAAATTAAGTGAACCGGGTTGTTTGCTTATGTTTTATAAGCCTACTTTTTTTCTGACTTGTTTTGAGACTTGTGGGTTATGTAAGCTTATTATGACATAATAAACTTATATAAGATCATAAGTTTCAAAATAAGCCAAAACAAATGGGCTCATGTAACATATGTCGAATCCACATAATACAAATATTAAATGCCATAAGAAAGATAAAACAGAGAACGTAAGAGCATAAGTGGAACACAATTTGCTTAATTTCTACTACAGCAATGTAAGTTAAAGTAGTTTAAGACAAATGAATTATTCATCTATGAGAAAAAATGGTGATAAAATGGTTATTTTCTTCAAAGAGCATTTGCATGTTTAGCGTTGAACTACTAATTCCTAACAACATAACGAAAGTACATGTATCAAATATAAATTAATAAATAAGATCAAGTATAGACTACTTACTAATTCATGCATGTATTCCATTCCAAAAGTCGCATCCATAGCTATCATGAGATTTTTACGAAGATCGGGTAACCTTCACATTACATTAGAGTTACACAGTTTAGACACAAAGAAGTGAAGTTGTCACGAGGAATGAAAGTGCATTTACTTGTACTCACACTTTCTGAATACAGTTTATCGTATTAATCTCACATAATCTATGCTGGAAAAGCTTTACATCTAATATTCCTATCAATAAGCAATTTAGGTTTGTAAACATTTGATCAAACATATGGTGTGCATAATTATTTTATAGAGAACATAAAACCATAATTAAAAATCGATCCAATAAATCGCACATAAATATGATTATTTAACCTTGGGTTACCGGAAAGCATTGGTCTAAATTTATTCGCCTTGTGGTCATCGTCTACTTTCGGTATATCATTAGTAGATTATGGTCATACAAAGAAAAACAAAATTAAAAATCAAGCCATATTTGATAGATTTAAATAATCAGTATGAGTTATCACTAACAAAAATGATGAATTAAAACTCACGAAATTAACCTATGACTCAAATTAATATCGATTCAAACATGAACCTAAAATAGAATCAAACGATAACATTGTTTCCTTTACAAAAATGATAAACCATAATATTATTTGTTCGCAATCAAATAAACATACCTGTTTCAAATCAGCAACGGATAATAGTATTTGATCGACCAATTTTAAAGAGAATTTCGTGTTTAAACTCTTCCATGATTTCCAGTCACATAAACCTAAAATTAGCAACTGAATTAAGATCAATTTCAACATAAATTCAAACAATCAAACAACAACAGTACATCAAAAAAAAAATCAGAGCATTTATATTTTGGTTATTTAATAATAAATCAGACAAAGATAAAAGACCCATAATCAAACAAATCAATCATTTATTTTCATAAAATTATGAAATCACATACCTGGAATAGATGAGTCGATCTGGATATATAGGTCGTATCGATTATGAATCATTGGTTAGAATGATTTATGCCGTATATCAGATATAGGCTTGATTGATTTACATTTAGGGTTCCTTTAGCTTGTTTTTTTTATGTGGAACTTGATTATGATTTTGAAGTCTTCAAATGATTTTGGTTTGTTATTCAAATTTGTGGTGAATTAGGGATTTTGGAAATACCCTGTGAATTAAAATAGTTATCCGATTCAAAGTTCAAATTCATTTAAAATGCAAAATTATAGGGAGAAAAATCAGGTTTCAGTCTATAGAAATGATAGGAAACAAGCAAAGATATGACTTAATTTTTCGCACGTTGTTGCATGGAGTTATATTTGTTTTTTGGATTAGAATTCTCCCAAGTTGAGTCAAACATGATACATCATGTTCACCAATCACAAATTAGTTAAATGTATACAACTTTTTCTTTTAATGAAAATCAAGGGTCCACTTATTTATTTCCCCTCACAAAAAACATAACATGATCAATCATGTTTGACCACAACTTGAGAGAATCTTTTTCCTTATTCTTTTATTTTTTTTTTTAAAAATTCGCGCTTTTTTTTTTATGTTTAATAGTGTAAGTTTATTTTTTCCTGCACGTTACTGCGGTGCGTTAATTTTTCGCGCGTTGTTGCGTGTCATTTATTCTTTTTTTTTCCTTTAATTTTGTGCGAGTTTATTTTGTCGGTCTCATATTTAATAGTGTGGGTTTACTTTTTCAGTATCGTGTTTAGTAGTTTTTTTATGGTCTTACGCGTTGTTGCGTGGCGTTAAAATTTTATTTTTTTTGCGAATTTATTTTTTTGGTCTCATGGTGTAAAATGACACTGTTTAAGTCAATTCGAAAATGTTACCGCGGGTATTTTTTTATCTGAATGCGTCGGTACTTTTGTAACATTTTTTTCCTCCCTATTTTGTGCCAACAATTTAAAAAAAAAAAAAAAACTAATTGGGCCGGCCCAAATTTTTTGGCTAAATTTTTTGGCCCAGCACTGTAGCTACAGTGCTTAAATGAACAGTAAGTCAACCCTTCTCTATTGATTATATATATAATTTGAAATTGGTGATGGTGAAGATGAAGAATGATGGGATTATCGCACATCTTACTCCTCCTTACACTCCACAACACAATGGTGTGTCGGAGAGGAGAAACAGAACCCTACTAGATATGGTTCGATTCATGATGAGTCAAACAACTCTTCCAAAGTCCTTTTGGAATTATGCTCTTGAGACTGCTGCACGCATTCTCAATATGGTTCCACCTAAGAAGGTTGAAAAGACACCATACGAAGTATGGCATGGACAAGCCCCTAAGTTGTCTTACTTAAAAGTCTGGGGTTGTGAGGCACTTGTTAAGCGAGATACTCTTACCAAGCCTGACAAGTTAGAACTCAGGTCTATTAAGTGTATCTTCGTAGGATACCCAAAGGAAACAATGGAATATTCTTTCTACTACCCACCCGAAAACAAAGTACTTGTTGCTCAGAATGCTGAATTCCTAGAGAATAGTCTTATAACTCAAGAAGCAAGTGGGAGTTTAGAGTTGTTAAATAAAAGCGGTATTAAAGCATGACAGGTTTGTTTTTTTAGTATCCATCACAAGCATTGTCATAGCATAGTGGTTGACACACTTGTTTGTGAATCACCCAACCCGGGTTCGAATCTACACATGGACAAGATTTTTAAAAAATTTCCAAAAAATCATGCCTTGAAGTTGTCCATGTCAGCGTTGAAGTGGCGTTAAATGTAGGTGACATGGCATGCGAATTATTGACGTGTCAAAACTTGTCTTATATATAAGTAAAGATATTTAACGGTCTACATAAGTCTTCTTTGAGATAGACTACATGCATTTGAATCATAGAAGCACACATATTATTCTATTTCTATGCATTAAACCACATCGCATTAAGCAAAATTTTCAACATAATAATACATATGCAAATAAACATATAGATTATAAACAAGCATACACGTAACGATATACATCTAGTGGTGTGAATTGCGATATGAATAATATATTACTAAAAAACATAGCACATGCAGTAAACATTATTAGCATATTAAGGAACTCGTCAGGTATATATTCAAATCACTAAAGATCAACTCTATGTTCATGTAAATATTCTAAATTGTGTTGACAACAAGTATCTATGTAGGGGAATAATATAAAAGCTTAACAACATAGATTCACAAATGATAGTAATAAATAAGTTGTAATCAAGAAGACGGTGCATGGATTTATATTGTTCACCATGTTCGAAGTTATATTCTAGGAATAATTATAAAAGAGTTAGAAGACATATACCACAGGGAATCGAGATTAAAGAAAACAAAACCAAAATTTTAAAGCGTGCTGATAACGTGTTATGAAACAATAAAGTAAAGAACAATTAACAATAACAAGAAGATAAAGATAATAGAGAATTGTATTATTCATCTCACAATAGAAGTATGTATATATTTAGATACAAGATGAAGTATTTCACAAGATACAATTCTAATAAGATAACTACTACTCCCTCCGTCCCAAAATTATTGTCCCCCGACAAAAAACACACAGTTTAAGAAAAGTGCATTTATTATTGCTTTCTCTTTCTTACTTTTTGACAGAAAGACAATTTTACCCTTTGCTATTTAATTAAAGTCTTCTTTAAAGTTTGTAATAATAATTTCAAACAAGGGTAATATAGTAAACTTGATCAAACTTTATATTCTATTTTTAGTAGTGGGCAATTAAATTGAAACATCCCAAAAAGGAAACGTGAACAATAAAAATGGGACGGAGGGAGTAATATTAAAATATATGGACACCCATTCCATATTTATTAATTGTAGAGTAAACTGCAAAAATCATCCCTGTGGTTTGTAGTTTGTGGCACTAATCATCCCTAGCCAATACTATTGGCACTAATCATCCCTGAGTGGCAAATGTTCGGCAAAAATCATCCTTATTGGGGATGATTTTTGCAAAAAGTTTAACAAAAAGTTTTGCAAAAATCATCCCTCTAGGGATGATTTTTGCCGAACGTTTCACCACTCAGGGATGATTAGTGCCAATAGTATCGGCTAGGGATGATTAGTGCCACAAACTACAAACCACAGGGATGATTTTTGCAGTTTACTCAAAATTATTGGAACTCAAGGAGAACAATTAGTTTTCCGATGAATTGTCTTTCTTTAAATATCCAAGGCCTAGGACAAGGCCTAAGAATAGATTGGATCAGGAGTTGATTTCTAAACATAAAGTAAGTTTTTTTGTCCATTCATGAAACTAAGAGGAGAGGTGTTTCGGCTAATGGAAGGTTAAATTTTTATGGGGAAACTATTTTTTCGACCACATTATTAGTGAGGCTAGTGGCAATTCAGGTGGTATTCTTTGCGCTTGGGATACTAATTTCTTCAAGAAGGATCATCATACTATATCTGATAATTTTATAGCTTTGTATGGGATGTGGATACCGAACAATCAGAAGTTATTAATTATTTCGGTCTATGCCCCCCAATCTGTTTCATCTAAACGTATGTTGTGGAGTTATCTCGAATCTCTTATCACTAGTTGGAATGGAGAAAGTTTAATTATGGGGGACTTCAACGAAGTTAGATGTATTGAGGAACGGTGGGGATCGGTTTTTAACAGTCATGGAGCTAACGCGTTTAATTCCTTTATTTCTAATTCGGGTTTAAACGATATCCAGCTGGAAGGATTCTCTTTCACATGGGCTCATCCTTCGGCTACCAAGATGAGTAAATTAGATAGGTTTCTTATGTCTAATGGTTTACTTTCAGCTTTTCCTCTCATTTCGGCTATCTGTCTGGATCGTCACCTCTCAGACCACAGGCCTATTTTACTTAAGGAAGTCTTTTCTGATTTTGGCCCTACTCCATTTCGTTTTTATCACTCTTGGCTTGAGCTTCCTGGATTCGATGACTTGGTCTCAAAATCTTAGAATTCTTTTACTCTTGATGATTCCAATGGTATGATTCGGTTTAAAAAAAAGCTTCAAAATGATGAAGAGGAGATTAGTGCATGGACCTTTGGATTTCAAAAGGACATCAGGTAGGTTTTCTAAAGTTCTTAAATCTAAATTTCTCTGTTATTTTTTTTTTTTCTTTTTTTTCTTTTTATACGTGTACATTCTGTGACATTGATAATGTGTTAGATCAAGGAGGACGTCACCGCGAAATTCTTTTGTCTAGTTTGGAAGTCTTGGAAACAAATTACACGATGTTTCAATTTCTAACACCGTGATATCATGCAAAGGCGAAAATTCGTTTGGGGCAATCTGAGCGGGACGAGAACTCCACAATACTTTCATGCTATCATTAACAAAAATGCGCAATCTTTTCAGTTAAAGGTATCATGGTAGATGGTGATTGGAATTGTCGAACCTGGATCTTTTAAACATGTGTTTAGAAGGCACTTTACGGGATAAGATTCCAAGACCCGGGTCTAGACGAGGTAGTCTTAACTTTCGCTTTTACTAAATCGTCTCAATAATGATTCAGATATTTAGAATTGGGAATCTCCGATCTCCAAATGACGTTATTCGGCAAAGGCCGTGGGGGGTTGTGGAGTTGATATATCCCCTGGGCCGGACGGTTTTACTTTGAATTTTTTTGTAAGGATTGGACCGTTGTTGGGCATGACTTTATCATAGTTGTGAAAAGGTTTTTTTTGATCATGGAGGTTTTGCATTTTGGATGAACTCTTAGTTTGTCGGCCCTCATCCTAAAGTTCTTGATCGAAAGTTGTAGTGTCTACCGTCCCATCAGTTTAATTGGAAGCCTTTACAAAGTTGTTACTTAAGTTCCTAGCTTCTCGGCTTTCCTTGGTTATTCGGATTCATCTCAGTGTTCAGCTGCATTCCTTCCTAATAGACAGATTCTCGATGGTCCTTTTATTATCAATGAAATTTGCTCAGTGCATAACTATAAAATGCTAACATGCCATATGAATTTTTAAAGTCGATTTCGCCAGGCTTATGATTCCGTTAGATGGGAATTTCTTTGATTGATGTTCTCAATCTCTTTGGATTCGGGTTCCTAATGGCGTTCATGGATTCGTTGGAAGTATGTCATTCAGGGTAAGGCCTCTATTTTAGTAACGGTTGAGTCGATACTGAATTTCATTTTATTACCGTGGCTGAAACAGGGGACCCCTTAGCTACCCTTTTTTGTTTTGTACTCATTTATGGGAGTCTCTCCACTTATCATTTTCCCGGGCAGTCTGAAGCGGGACATTTCAAAGGATACCAAGATTGACCATTCTACTACGTTTTGTCTCATTATTCTACACCGACGGGACGCGACGGGGATTGATTTGGTGTGGGGTCTCATTCTAACTTAAAAGGTATCATGATATTCTTCGAGCTTTCTCCTTACTTTCTGGTATGTCAATAAATATCAGAAGAGTATTTTTCTTGGTGTCGGTATCCCAGATAATGTGTGGCTGAAGCTGCTAAGTCTATTGTTGTTTGGATATGAACTTGGCCAGACACGGTCTAATACATGGTCTTCCCAGACTTAAATTTGAAAAGGACCACTTGTGTTCTGCATGTGCCATGGAAAAAAGCAAGAAATAATCACATAAACCAAAATCTGAAGACACCAATCAAGAAAAACTACATCTTCTGCACATCGATCTTTGTGGGCCTATGCGTGTTGCAAGTGTAAATGGGAAAAAGTACATCCTCGTCATTGTGGATGACTACTCTCGGTTCACATGGGTGAAGTTTCTAGCATCAAAGGATGAAGCTCCTAATTTTATAATCAAGTTTCTGAAAATGATAAAATTATATTGAATGCAACTGTAAGGAACATTCGTACAGATAATGGAACTGAGTATGTTAATCAAACTCTACAAGACTACTATGAACATGTTGGCATCTTTCACGAAACATTGGTTGCGCGAACTCCACAACAAAATGGTGTTGTTGAAAGGCGAAATCGTACGCTTGTTAAAGCCGCTCGAACAATGTTAATCTATGTAAAAGCTCCTTTATTTTTATGGGCCGAGGCAGTTGCTACCACATGTTACACCCAAAACCGATCCATTATACGACGTCGCCATGAAAAAACTCCTTATGAGCTCTTACATGATAGAAAACCCGATTTATCCTGCCTTTATGTTTTTGGTGCACTTTGCTACCCAAACAATAGACGAGTGAGAATTGGGCAAATATCAAGCTAAAGCCGTGATATAAGGTAAATTTTCATTGGATATGCACCCAAGAAGAGAGCTTACCGTATCTACAACCGACGTACCCAAAAAATCATTGAAACCATCCATGTCAATTTTGATGAGCTGACGGCTATGGCTTCTGAACAACTCGGTTCAGGACCCGGGCTTAAATCAATGACTCTTGCAACGTCCAGTTTAGGACTCATTCCAAATACTATTCCTCAACAACCTTGTATTCCACCACCAAGAGATGATTGGGATTGTTTGTTCCAACCTATGTTCGATGAATACTTTAATCCTCCAGCAATTGTTGTCTCTCCAGTTCCAGTCGCTGATGCACCAAGAGTTGTTAATTTAGCTGATTTACTTATGTCTACGTCAATTAACCAAAATGCTCCATCAACAAGTATCCCATCAGCATAAGATCAAGAACATTGTCTAATTATTTCTCAAGGTTTTAAAGAATCACCAAAAACACCACATTTTCATAATGATCCACTTCACGAATCTCTTCATGAAGACTCGACTTCTCAAGGATCATCATCTAATGTGAGACCAATCCACACTCCATTCGAATCACTTGGTAGATGGACTAAGGATCATCCTATATCAAATGTAAAAAGGAGATCCTTCCACGTTCAGGCTCCCACCATAAAGCACTAACTGATGCCATGTGGTGTTATTTTGATGCCTTCCTAACTTTTGTAGAACCAAAGAACTTCAAACAAGCAATGACCAAACCGTCATGGATTGATGCAATGCAAGAAGAAATTCATGAATTTAAAAGGCTACAACTTTTAGAATTGGTGCCGTGTCCAGACAAAGTCATGTTGATCAAACTAAAATAGATTTACAAGGTCAAGATAGACGAATTTGGTGGGGTACGAAATAATAAGGCAAGACTAGTTGCTCAGGGATTCAGGCAAGAGGAGGGTATCAATTTTAAGGAATCACTTACACCGGTTGCAAGAATAGAGGCCATCCATATCTTTGTAGCAAATGCAGCCAACAAAAATATGACGATTTTCAAAATGGATGTCAAAACGGCATTCTTAAATGACGAGCTTTAAGAAGAGGTCTACGTTTCTCAACCAGAAGGATTTGTTGATCAGGACAACCCATCGCATGTGTACAAGCTTAAAAAGGCTCTCTACAGTCTCAAACAAGTACCACGTGCATGGTACGACATGCTGTCAAGTTTCCTCATTTCACAACATTTCTCTAAAGGTGCAGTGGATCCAATACTCTTCACACGAAAAGCAGGAAATGACTTATTACTGGTACAAATTTATGTTGACGATATAATATTTGCATCCACTAATACTGCTATATGTAATGAGTTTGCTAATCTGATGACCACTAAGTTCAAGATGTCGATGATGGGGCAGATGTCATTCTTTTTAGGATTACAAATTTCTCAAAGTCCTAGAGGCATCTTCCTAAACCAATCAAAATATGCTTCTAAAATTATTAAAAAATATGGTATGCTAACTAGTGATTCTGTAGACACACCTATGGTGGAAAAGAATAAACTGGAAAAAGATCTATAGGGGACACCCATTGATGCTACACTTAACCGTGTCATGATTGGATCCCTCATGTATCTGACATCCAGTAGACCCGACCTTATTTATGGAGTCTGCTTATGTGCCCAGTATGAGGCAAAGCCTACCGAAAAGCACTTAAATGCGGTTAAACAGATCTTTCAATACATAAAGGGAACCATTAACATGGGTCTCTAGTACTCGAAGGATATCGGTATGTCTCTAACAGCATATGTAGATGCAGATCACACGGGGTGTCAGGACACTAGACTCAGTACATCAGGAAGCGCTTAATTTTTAGGTGATAAACTTGTTAGCTGGTCTTCCAAGAAGCAAAAAAGCAATGTAATCTCGAGTACAGAGGCTGAATATATTTCCTTGTTTGGGTGTTGTGCTCAAATCTCATGGATGCGTTCACAGCTAACAATTATGGCTTTCAACTCAATAAGATTCCTCTGTAATGCGACAACAAAAGTGCGATTGCTTTATGCTGCAACAACGTTCAACACTCAAGAGCAAAGCACATCGATGTACGCTACCATTTTATAAAGGAGCAAGTGGAGAATGGAATAGTGGAACTCTACTTTGTTCGGACAGAATATCAACTGGCTGACATCTTTACAAAACCCTTTCCAAGAGAAAGATTCAATTTCTTGATCGAGAAGCTAGGTATGAGAAGCATGTCTCCGAAAACGCTAAAACGTCTGACAGAGGAAGAGGACGAGTAAAGGTGGTTACTTGCGGTATATCCTGTATCATATGTACATAAGAAAACATAAAAACACAAAAATATTTTTCTTTTATATAAATTTTTCAAAAAGAAAATAAAAAATTAAAAAATCAGAAAAATATAAAAATATGTATCTCTGGCATGTCTTCCGAAAATCGATAACATTTACAGCCTTAGAAATGTCATTTAATAATGATACGATGCTGTAAATGAAGTTCGAGCAGAAGTTCAAAAGCTTTTAAAACATGCCAAAAATGGCTTGCTATTATTTCAGATAGCAACCCGGTCGTCATCTTAAAGGCAAATATTTCAAAAAGGAAACTTGACCTCTCAATGGGAATTTATTCTAGGGCATGGTATACTTTATGACCATGCAAAGGCTTGTGTTTACTTTGCAACACAACCCGTGATTCATTTATTCAAATTAATATACGTGTTAGTGCATTTCTTTGTTAAAATAAGAGAAATCTTATTTTCTAAGGTGTTGTTTTTTAGAAATAAAACATTAATCTCAGAAATTTATCAGAAAAATCATTTTCAAAGACATTTGACCACTCAAACAACGACTACAACTCTTTAAATAAAAAGCGGGTCATTGTTTAAGGAGGAGAAAATATCCAATATCTTCTTCATAGAATCAGTTTGTGATAAACGGAAACGGTTTTAAACAATAACGGGTTAACGATTAAAGGTGAGTTAATTAAGTTTAACTTATGCAACTGGTATGTGTTTAATCCTTTAGGGGTGTTATGGCAAAATGGGAGACTTATTCTTGATAACTAAACCTTAGGGACTAGTTTTGCCAATTGGGAAACTACACTTAAGCCTTAGGATAAGTTTAGTTGGAAAATTAGAGCTTTATTAAACCTTAGGGGGGCATTTATGCCAAAACCCAAAAGAGTTTAAACATAAACACCCCCACCCATTCCACTCTTTCCCACGCTCAAACCAAAAAGCTTAAACCCTCCATGAATGATATCGAAAACCTCCAAGAACTTGTTCAACCTTCGTTTAATCTAAAAGGTAAACTTATATTAATGCTTAATCTCCTATAAATCAGTCTAAACTATGGTAATATACTCGAAAACCCTAAAATATTGATTGAAATTTTGTCATTTTGTAAAGTGGATGAAACCTCAAATTGATTGAGGGGTTTTGGTCCTATAGGGGTCTAGTACGTGTACATATCACAGTTTTAAATGAGGTTAACATATGTATGTGTTTTGGATGATTCTTGATTTTGAACAAATAGGAAATGGTTAAGAATCTGTAAAAGTTCATGGGTTTGTGTTTATGAATGATACATTAAGTGTTTGTGAGTGTTTTCTTAAGTTTAAACATGTCTTAACTACAAAAAAATTTGGTTCTTCGCTTTGTTCATGTACTTTCGAGTCAAACAGGTCAAAAACGATGATGTTTTTGCTTAAACCAATGTTTATAAAATGTTTTCTTTGTGTTTTCCCTACTAGTTGCTAAATGATCATGTTTAAATGGATTTGGATGCTCAAAAATGGATAAAATTATTTGTGTATTGTTTGCCTAGGTGAACTATACACATGTATTGTTAGGCGAGTTATACGCCTCAAGTTAGGCGAACTATACACCCGTATAGTTAGGCGAGTTATACGCCACAAGTTAGGCGAGTTATACACTTGTATAGTTAGGCAAGTTATACACCTTAAGTTAGGCGAATTATACACCTTAAGTTAGGCGAATTATACACCCTAAGTTAGGCGAATTATTCACTTTAAACTTAGGCGAACAATAAACCTTAAACTTAGGCGAATAATACGTGTAATTTTAGGTGAATAATACGGTCTCTATTAGGCGAATTATACATGCAAAATTAGGCAAATAATACACAATTGAATTAGGTGAATTATACAAGTATACGTAGGCAAAATATACACATGCATTAGGCGAATTATACATGTTTTTCACTAGGAGAACTAAGTTCGTAATCTTAGTAATCTAATCTGGTAATCTAATCTAAGTATGAGTTATCCTTTAATTGTCACTTAGTGATTGATTCATGACTAGTTTTCCTTAGAATTTTTTTATGATTGCCTCTCTTTCTATAGATTGCCTATAGTTAGGATGTTATAAGATTATGTGTTGACTCTCTGATTCATGATAATTGTCGTGTATGTTAATTCTTTGCCTTGTAAATGCATGCCTAATCCCTAGTGAAAATTAGTCTTGCATCTATAATCACTTTTCATGATCTAGATTGTCCTTTAGTGAAATATTATTTGTTTATATATCAACTGTATGTGACAAATCTTAGCAGAATCATGTCTTCCATTACTACTTAACAAACCAAACTTGATCTTGAACTTGTCCCCAAGGAGAAAAGGCTTGAGATTGGAAAATGCAACGGAAGACTCAATCCTGGAAAGAAACAGAGAGAACCTACATTTCAAGTTGTCCTGGATGCTCTTGCTCTCACTTCGTGCTATTCAACATTTCTCACCACTACAGATGTTCCAGAAGTTTACATGCACTAATTCTGGGATTCTATCCACAAGTATGATACTTCCTACTGGTTCAGAATGGACAAAAAGAAGAGATTCAACCTCAATTTGGAAATCTTCAGAGACATCTTTCAGATCTGCCCTAGAGTTCATGGTCAAAACTTTGATGAACTTCCCACTGATGAAGTTATTGTGTCTTTCTACAAAGAACTTGGTCATACTAGGGAAATCAAGTCAATCACAGATGTTGTTGTTGATTAAATGCATCAACCTTGGAGAACTTTTGCTACTATCATTAACAAAAGTGTACCTGGAAAGACATCCGGTCTTGACAAGCTTCGTCTTTCTAGAGCTCAAATCCTTTGAGGTATGTACTATAAGAAGAATGTGGACTATGTTGAACTAATGTGGGAAGATTTCACTTACCAGATTGACAACAGAGGTCACAAAAAGCAAGAGAAGATATACTACCCTCGATTCACCAAAGTTATCATTCACTACTTCCTTACCAAAGACAAGACACTCTCCAGGAGAAACAAGATAGGCATGCATACCTTCAGAGATGACTATCTGATAATCACTTTGAGATTCGTCTCCACAAATGAAGAATCTCAAATTTATAAAGCTTGACTTCCCGAATCTATGACAAGTCCTGAGATGTGAGAAACCAAAGCTTACAAGACTTACCTTGGCTATGTTACAGGAGTCATACCTCCAAAGAAGGCACATAATTTCAAGAAACATGCTTCTCCTAAACTCACTACTGTCTCAATTTCACCTGAAGAACCCACAAGGAAGTCAAAGAGAGTTAAGAGACCTACCAAGAAGTCTACTAATGCGCTAACAGTAGGTGTTGTCATTAGAGATACTCCTTTGATGTCATTGTCTAAGAAGAAGGAAAAGATGACTGTTGAGAAATGCAAATGAATTGATTTGCTCTCTGAAGTGGCATTAACTAAAGAAGCTCAGTATGAAGAAGTTCATAAGAAGAGTTTGAGGGACTTTCACAAGACTCATCCAAGTGGTCTGGTATAGTTACAAGTGCTGCAAAGATCAAACCTTCTGTCACAAATGAAGGAAATGGTGCTAAACCATGGGTTCCCGATGTGACTGAAGAAGAATCAAATGAGAGTGAAGCTAAATCTTAGGGAAGGGATAAAGATGATAGCAATAATGATCATGACTCAAGAAGTAAAGGCAGTGATCAAGAGAGTGACAGTGGTGATGACAATACCTAATCTGACAAAGAAAAAGGGTCAGATTTCGAGCATGAAACTGATGAGAATGAAACGGGTTCTGAATCTGATCAAGAGGAGAATGAAGAAGAGGTTGAAGATGATGAAGAGGAAAATGATGACGAGTTTGTTAGCACCCCATCCAACTCTACTGATGATGAAGATGAAACCGATGTTTAGGAATCAAAGTTGAAAAAAAAGTAGACGGTGATGAGTAAAAGAGAATGATTTAGTTACTAATTAGTTCGACGATGATGTAGTTGTAAGGCTGAATGAACCAGTTAATAATGATGAAGGGTTTATTCAAAAGGAGGGTGCCGATGCTGAAATGATTAACGTCTAGCAAGGGAATGAAAATCTGGATATCATACTCAATCAAGTCATAGAAAATGCTTATGTGACAATTTCTACTGCTACAAAGAAGACTGAAGTTCCGGTTACTAGCTCTTCTTATTCATCCGACTTGGCATCTAAATTCTTAAAATTTTTAGATATTCGCCATACGGATGCAGAAATTGTTTCTCCAATGGATGTTCATGTCCATCATGAAGTACCAATCAATCAAACACCTACACTCCTTACAGTACCTGTTTTGGTTATCACAGAATCTTCTCCTGTATTCACCACAGTCACCCCACAATCTTTACCATCATTCAGTCCTCCACCTCCACAATCAACACCAACACCTCCACCAATAATTGAAGCAACAAATCCTCTATCTACACTTCCAAATTTCGCATTCGTCTTCCAATTCAACAACAGAGTCTCAGCTTTGGAAAAAGAAGTTGCTGTACTAAAAAAGGATGATCTTCTCAACACTCAAGTGACTGCTCTAGTAGATGAACATCTAGATTCAAGGCTAGGAGCCACTAGAGACAAATTTATGAGCTACCTTTCGGCATCCATCACTGCTAGGATCATAAAGCAAGTCAAGATTCAACTTCCTTAGATTCTACCAAATGAAGTGTTTAACTTTGCTCCTCCTGTGATCAAAAGCATGGTTACCGAGTCCTTGAACATGCGGTTCTAGCCAAGGAGTCTTCTTAACCAAAGTCTACATATGAGGTTGCTGCTTCGCTTACAGAATTTGAGTTAAAGAAGATTCTTATTGACAAAATGAATGAAAGTCAATCATATCTGACAGCTACTGAACACAGAGAATGCTATGATGGATTGATCAAGTCTTACGATCTCGACAAAAGTCTCTTCTCAACTTATGATAAAATGTATTCGTTGAAGAGAAGCCGAAAAGACAAAGATAAAGACGAAGACCCTTCCGCTGGATCAGACCGAGGGTTGAAGAAGAGAAAGACAAACAAGGATGCTGAATCAACAAAAGGTTCAAAAACTAAAGAATCAAAGTCTGGATCATCCAAAGGCACCAAGTCTCAGTCAAAAACTTATGGAAAGTCTGTTCATGCAAAGGAACCAGAGTTGGAGGTTTCAGATTCTGATGTGCCACACGATCAAGAAGAGAATCTGGGTAATGATGATGAAGAACCAAGAGAAAGGTTGCATCTAAACGTGATTGGTTTACCAAACCTAAACAACCTCAAGAACCCACTAATCTTGATTAGAATGTTGGCAAGACTCCACAAAAAGGACCAACTCAAAGCTGGTTAATGACCCTTGTAGATACTGCTGATAAACCTTTAAAAACCTTTGATGAAATGATGAGCACTCCTATTGACTTCTCTGTGTACATCATGAATGGCCTAAAGATCACCAACCTGACATAAGAAACCCTATTAAGGCTAGCATTTAAACTTCTCAAAGGAACACGTACCAATTTTGTTGAGCTGGAATATGACTTTGAAGAATATTACAAAGCTCTATCGGAGAAACTTGATTGAGACAACCCAAAAGGTGGTGATTATCCATTTTATCTTACCAAACCCCTACCTTTAGTCATGAATGGGAATCGTCAAATAGTACCGGTTGACTACTTCTTCAACAACGATCTCAAGTATCTGCAAGGAGGAATTTTGACCATGACCTATAAAACGTCATAACGAAGACAAAGGCCTCTCAGTATGATCTTCCTGGCATTAAAGACATGGTTCCAAACATATGGAGTCCTGTTAAAGTCGCCTATGATAAACATGCAATTTAGGGTATTTCTCATTGGAGAGATCAACGTAAGACCTTCTATGGGTATGCACGAGGCTTGGAATCCAGTCATGATGTGTATTCTACTAAACGTATTTTGGCAGTGACTCAGATCGAGGTAATGCGAAAACATAAGTATATGTATCTAAGAGAGATTGAAGTACGAAGAACCGATAATGAACTTCACACATTCAAGGAAGGAGACTTCCCAAGACTTTGTATTAATGCAATCAAGGACATGCTAATCCTTATGTGTGTTTTTTTGTGTGTGGTTGTTTTGTGTTTCTTTTTTTTTTTTATTTTTTTTTTTTTTTTTTTTTTTTTTTTATTTTTTTTTTGGTTTTTTTTTTTTTTTTTTTTTTTTTTTTTTTTTTTTTTTTTTTTTTTTTTTTTTTTTTTTTTTTTTTTTTTTTTTTTTTTTTTTTTTTTTTTTTTGTTGTTCAGAATAGGCTCACCAATCTCTCAGGAAATGATGTTTCCGACTTTGCTATAGCACTGCGAATGTTTACCGGAATCATGGTTATTCAAAAGAGAGTAGAACATCTTCAGCTAGGAGTCAAAATTTACCAGAAGAAGATCAACATCACCAAGCTAAAAACTACTAGACCTGGCATCAAGAAAAAGGACCTATAAACTCCATATCAAGACCCTCAACGATTCATTTATGTTGACAACCAAGGGAGAAACAGGTTGATGCACTCAGATGAACTCTACAAGTTCAGCGATAGCACATTAACAAGGCTTTGAACTTCGCTTGATGACATCACTAAGAATATCCGAATGGATTACCTGCCACAGAGAAGATGGAGTTCATTAGAAAAGAAAAGATCTCATATCATGATCGAGGCTATTGACATGCAGCTGAAGGAAAGAAGGATGATGAGGAGCTTTGAAAAGTTTGTTGGTGGGAGACACTACGGAATTGACCTTTGGCTACTTCAACGAACAATATGAGTTCGTCATATCGTGTTCATCACTATAAGATCATTTTGTATATTATAAACTTGTGAATATGTATATATATGTAGTGTAGACTTAGTGATGATAATAAGAAGTGCTCGAGTATAAAGTTTTTCAAGAATTTCTTAGTAAACTTCAAATTGAGGGTAGCATTACAAATGTATCAATAACGGCTTGTTAATAATCGGACATGTTTCCACGGGGAAAAAGCATTAATAATTAAATCAATTGATATCCGAATATCAAGGGATTTGACATTTTTGATAAGGGGAGAAGATTTGATTAAAATATATGTCTAATGATGTGAATTTAAAGACTCAATTGCAAGCTTCTCCCATTATGTGTTAAACGTTGTTCGTAATATCGATGCACAGTTAATGTTTTGTGGTTGAGGGGAGCAATACAAAGGTTTTTTTAAGGTTGTGAATGATACAAAAGACCGACCTGCATTTAATATTAGAGTTATTATAAGGATGGTTAGGTTAGGTAAATGATACCCATGATCCAACCAGAACTGAAGGCATCTACCCAGGGACATTCTACTAGTTAGTGTAGAAGTCTATAGGTATGATATAAAAAAGGAGTAAAAGTGAGAATAAGGGAAAAGTGACGACTGAGATAGAGCTAGTACTGGCAAAAGAAATAATCAATAACAACATGACGAGGTAAAGGACGGGATAAACTTATGCTGGGCCTCGCTTGGGTTTGACTTTGCCTCCGCAAGAATCACCCGACTCCGCGGGTCCAGCCCTATTACGCGCATCCGACAAACGATCAACTATCCTATCTCCTTCGGTTCCACAAGAGGCTCCTTATAACGCTTAAGTCCAGTTGGGAAAACGGTTCCCCAACGAGACTTCTTACGGGTGAGGGAAAAACATAGCTAAAATACTAAGAAAGTAATACATATTATATCAAATAATGGTAGACAAAATAACTAAATGAAAACTTAGCAAAATATAAAATATATAAGCTATGCAAAAATAGAGGGGAAGCATAGCAGTTATAGCATTAAACACTTAAGCCCTAAATGCATCTACATGAAGGACCCCTAGGTTATAGTCTAGGCTCAACCACCTACTTCTCTATAACCAAAGGCTCTGATACCAATCTGTCACACCCCGCCAAGGCGGAAACGCGAGGCGTAAACAAGAATGGATATCATCACAACACATGGTGTCTATATAGAGAATACTAAAATAAAAACTAAAGTAAAGCAAAGACACAAAGTGTCATAACAATACCCAAAACCTAATGATGTCTTTATTAATGAGAAATAGGTCTCGTCAATAAATGACATGCAAAACATAATCCAAACAATTCATGCAAACGCATGTATTCAAACAGAAAGCATAAAGAAACTCCAAGCATCCTACGGTATCTTCTAGTAACTTCACTCTATCTTAGCACCATTAAGCTCACCTGAAAATGATGCTTAAAATGTCAACATAAAGTTGAGCGAGAATCATAGGTTTACGACATACAACAATATCCAAAATAAACTTTCAATTAGCTGCTGCAATTACCAAAACAATTCATGACACCAATTAACCACAACGGGACGGAACGTGCCCACGATCCACAATCATACCAAATTCATATGTGCGCTACATGGCCTCATATTAGCTCACGCAGTCTTATCACCGCCAAACCTCATTTTGCATATTGGGATCCATAATACCAAACATATCATATCATAACACAACTGGACGGAACATGCCCACGATCCAATACACATAACCACAGCAAGCTTAAAAACATTTTAACACGACAACAAGCATCATTCTCACCCCAAAATAACATGAGAAAAAGGGGCTATGAAACTCACCTTTGCTTAGCTTTCCAAAAGATTCCAACAAAAAGCTTCACAAACAACTAGCACAAATCTAAACAACAAAATAACTCGTGTTACACGCTACTAAGCCAAAAGCTTAATGCACATGTAACAATCATATGATGGATGTCTAAGGTGTTTTATTAACCCCATGGGTCACCCTGACACCATACCCAACTTTAACCACTTCGTTAACAAGTTTCACTAGTTAGTCACAATTATTCAAAACTGCAGAATTTTAATGTGACTTAACGTACTCAAAACCTCTACTTACTGACCTCTATAATGCATACCAAAAATCACATATGTTCATTTATGAGTATATTAACTACCTCATGATTCCCAAGATCCATTTACATGCACAAGTACTCCTAAAAAAATCAAACTTCAAAACTGCCCCAATTCGGATCTATTTGCACACTAAAAAGTTTGGACCTAAAATCCATACTTAGACTCCAAATCAAAAGCTCTCCTTTGGGGGATTTCTAACAGACACATAGAACTAAACTCCTGTAGAAGGTCTAAGCTAAATTCGAATTTTGATTAGGGGTTTTATACCTCGTAATCTGACCTAAATCTGACCCGTATTTACTGCTTTGACAATTGTTCTTGTAACCAACGTTTGAATGACTTCCCGGCCTCAAAAATCTTCGAGGCCGGATGTTCGGGAAACTAGACTCTCTGAGATACATCATAGGAACTGTAACCCTGACAAAAGCTATTACCATCATTGAGATATCAGCCAAACAACACAGTCTTAAATTCTGCCCCAATCTAAATCAAATTCTAACGCGATCTAAACCCTAACTAATACACCCATATGTTCCTAATTAAACCCTAATCATTATAACATGTTTATTATATCATTAATTACAGATGTTATGAAACCCTAATTATCCATCATAATAATTATTACATGTTTTTAATGATAATTAACTCAAAGGATTATAATTTATACCTTAAATCTTCGAATCTTGAACACAAAAATCACCAAACTTGAAAAAAAATATTTTTCTTCTTCCTCCTTTGATAAAATTCGGCTGGGACAATTAAAAACAAGGGGGAGAAGGGTTTTTGGTATTTATAAGGTTTACAAAAAGGTTTAGGATAGATATCTTTTACCAATTTTAATTAGAGTAAGATTTGTTTTTCTTTTTTTTTCTTCCTTTCTTTTTTGGCCGATTTCCCCTTTATATATATATTTTTTATATTTTATTTATTTATTTATTAATTACTTAATTATTTGCATTACCTTAAGTTTTTATAAAAACCTAAGCTTATTTGAGTATACCTTTTTGCGTAAACGCAATTTACTAGACTTTTAAAATAAATAACTTTTCATTTTTATTTTAACCTAACATTCCAAAAATAGAAATTTACATTTCATTCTTATTCTAACTACTAACACCTATTCATACCTAACATTACTAACGCATAAATACGTATACGTAATAATACTTGCACGATAAAACACTAAAACGCTTAAATCACATCATTTCCTTGTCACCAAAAGTGAACGAAATGAATTCAACCAATCTCACCACCATTCCAATCTCATTGAGATTATCACACTCAATAGATTGACTATCAATTTCTCACATAATCCACATAAAGGCATATAAACACATATAATCACATAACTCATTCATTGCAACAGATACATAAGTCAACACTAATTGTTTGACTAACCTGCTCAAGTCATGGTTGTCACACAAACGCACCCTTATGGTGTTCCAGTTAACCCAAACGCACTCCTCGCTGTTAAATAGCAAACCAAACGCACCCTTTGGTTTTTTACAGCCAACCAAACGCACCTATATGTATTTCTGTTAACCCAAACACACCCCTTGGGTGTTTCTTGCTATCCTAAACACACCCTTATGTATTTCTATATCAACCAAACGTGCCCTAGTTGTTTTTCTACTTAACCAAACGCACCCTAAGCTGTTTACAACAGCCAAACTCACCCTAATGGCTGCCAAACGCACCCTTGCTGCGTTATAACAAAACCAACGCACCCTAATCTTGATATAGACCAAAACGCACCCTTTCGGTGAAAGCAAAATGCACCCGTGGTGCTGTTTTAATAACCAAACGCACCCTATGGTGGCTATCAAAATCAAACGCACCCTTTTGGTGCGGTAATTAAACCCAACACACCCTTTTAGGGGCTGAGCAAGACCAAACGCACCCTTTTTGGGGCTGAGCAAAACCAAACGCATCTTATGGTGGTTGTTGCAGCCATGGTGTGGTGAGGCGGCTGCTGCTACCCTCATGGTAGTGGTGGCTGCCGTTGTAAGGTGGTTGTGGATAGTTTTCCAGGAAGGTTTTCTTTAATCGTCATAGCTGTCTATTGTTCTCAGACGATTCATAAAAGGTCATCAAACCATACCCTCGCGTTTCTTGTCAATGTAGAGTTGAACATGTGACACCAAGTCGACATGGTCCACTGTTCTGTTTTTGCGGGTGTCTGAAAGATTTTTAGGTGATCCTCCGGATCTTCACTCCCGTCATTTGTCTTAATGTGGCTGGGCATTCTTGTTTTAGGGAAATCGAAGTAGCGGATTCTGGGTGTAAAAGGATCTACCTCTTCACATACCCATGGTTGGGACAAGTCATCCCCCTCCCTACTGGATTTCTGCTTTTTTTATCTTGACTTCCAGTGCCCGCCTTCACTGTCCTCACTTTCTGAGAGAGCTTCGGTGTACTTCAAATAGGAGTGCTATTATGGCTGCCTGAGCATGCGGATACGCTCTTTCCTCTGTTTCCCAACCTTTTGAACACTCCTTCTTCTTTTTCTCTCGGCTTTTAGCTTGGCGATCTTGACCGTTCGTGCCTTATTCTTGAGAACACACTAGGGCTGGGTCTTGGGCTGCGGGAACGTCTAGATCTGTGCTTTCTTTCGTGTTCCCTGGTACTCATTGTCCTTGACTCGGAATATCGTGACGTTCCGGAGCCTCCTCCAAAGTTAAGCCGAGCTTTCACTTCTTTCAGTTTTTCGTTTCTTTCTTTTTCTTTGTTAAACTTCTCAGCTATGATTGGCAGCAACTGGTTGTAGTTCTTATTGCAATACTCTTGGAGGGCTGCGTCGGACGCGGGCCCACTTCGGTCTTGCGGAATTGGCTCTTTTCCTCTCCCAACCGTGTTTTGCACGGCGGACGTGGGCTGGCTAGGAGCAAATTGTTCAGGATTGCTCATGGTGAGTATTTTCGTAGAACGCAGTTGTATTCTGGTCCCACGGATGGCGCCAATTTGTTAGTACAAAAGATGTTACGGGTTAGAAAGATGGATCTGGTGTGGTTATTGGACTGGGCCAATGATGAGATCTTGTACTAAATCAAGTAATGAGATGATTTCATGCACAATTAAAGGTAAACCGTTAGTCTTATCGTGGGGACGGACCCCACGATTGGACTCCGGCGTAAGAGTAAGTAAACATGTTTGTCAGGGAATGTCAGACTATGTGTGTGTGAAATGTGGTCAGAAAATCATACCTTGTGGGGTGTCAGAGTACCCTTTTTTATAGGTGAGCAAAATATTAGGTCTTCCTAATATTTCGCTTGTTTCTAGTGGGGCGAAGTGGGGCCCTCGTCAAGCGAGGATCCGCTTATAATCGTGATTTGCGAACTAGGGCTTGCCTAGCGGACTTCCGCTAACTTGCGGAAGTGTCGTCTACTCCTCTAGAAGCCTTTCGTCCGTCTTGCTATCTCCGGACCGTCGTCAGTTTGGCCTGGGCTTAGTTCCGGTCCATTGCGTCTTTTGATTGTAATATTAGGCTTGGGCCCATGTATTGTGTATGTAGTCCAGACCCAAAAGCCTGCTCTACGTGTTATACGTCATCATTTAGTATTATCGTAATTTCTGTGACTTGCTACTTGCTTAATAGTTTAATTGCCTTTAGATAAAAGGTATATTTCACACTTGGTGACCAGAAAGCACGTGTAAGAAAAGGATGCGTATTTCACACTTGGTGACCAGAAGCACGTGTAACAACCCTATGGTAGATCTGCCCCAACACAAAGCGAACATTTTTTTTTGTTTTACAAATGGTGATGTTGTATTTAATAATTTGTTTTACAATCTTTCAAACTAATTTACGTGCAGATTACATCTAGATACAGGTACTATTTGCTTGATTCGTCATTGATTACTATACTTAGAGCGTATGCAGGGAGGGTTGTCTTTGAGGGTGTGTAAGGTGGGCGATCACACAAGGCTTCAAAATTTTTAAGGGCCTAAAATTTGTCCCGTTAACAGTTACATGCATGTGTACATATATTTTTCACGAAAAAAAAAGTATTTAGAGGAGAAAGTATCTTAAATAAGTAATATGTTGAACGTTTATATAACTAATTGCATTATATCTTACTCGTATAAAAGATAGACACTTTACATACAACATTTATTCTCGAAAATGCCTTGTTATTTAATTTTGTTCATGACCCTCAAAATTTTTATAAGTTTAGAGACGACCCTGAGCGTATGGTATATTCGACGAACCACAGTTAACTTGCCACAAGCTAGATAATTTCACTCAACATGGTGTGTCGTGGGTACTAGTTTTGAATAACACAACCAGAGGCGGTGCTAAAAAATTATTGTCGAATGGGCAAACTTTGATAATTTAAAAAAACTATACTACAAATTGATCCGTTAGGGGGCAAACTACAACAATAACCAGATTTTTAAAAAAATTTACACTGCAATTTTTTCCGCAAAGAGAGCACTTGCCCACCCAACCCGCCTTTTGTCTCCGCCACCGATCGCAACTACATGTAACAAGAAGTTTATCGTGTTTGTTGGTGTGTAATGTGTAACTGATGTAATAAAAGTTCTCGGTGTAATTACTCTGTGTTGCTAACAACATCTAATCCAGTCATTATATAACACAATTAAGAAATTAAGAAAACAAACTTATATTTCAAATTGTCAATTAGGGTGGCCATTCCATCCTACCTCAATTTGTTGGTAGGGTTGGATAGTCATTATCTCTATTCTTGCTCAATATTGAAAGGGAGAAACAAGGTTAGGACTTAAGTTACAAATATCATAATGTGTGGAGCCTAACCAAAACGTAAGGAAAACCACAAATTCTCAACTACTAAGCTAATTTCCTTCAAAATATCGTTCTCGAATATTCTAGCTTTCAATATAGAAAAACTGTATATTTGTCGTGTGTAACAGTATATAATTATTGTTGCTTTATGATTTTTTGTCATGGAATGCAATAGAATTGTGGTTTTTTTAATGATAATTTTTTTACATCTTATAGTACTATTTATGTTACAATATATTTTATAAATGTCTCAAACAGTTTGAACCTACAACTTTTAAGTTGTTGGAGAACTCACGTACTACTAATACAAAAGCTTTGATTGCAGTCATATAATAGTGTAACAATTTAACAGTTAAGTGTGCGTTTGGTATGTAGTAATGGGAAATAAAGAATACTTTGATATGTATAAAAAAACAGATAATGATGTTTGGTAAAAACATATGGGAATAAAGGAATGAAAGTGATGACACCTCAATTTTTTTTCCTACCCACATTGGCGCCTTTCAAATTCATGGGTGGGTAAATAGGTGCCTTTCAAATTGATTCCACCCCGTACCTCACATCCTACTCCACATTTTTTATTTTACACTCAGAGTGCTGGGTATCCTTGTGTCATAGCCTAAAAATGATGTTACGTCAGCTTTTTTTTTCCTTTGACACCACCCTTTCACTTGGCACAGAAAGTAGCTCCTCGTTGGCACCACAAAATGTGGTGTCGTGAGAGTTTTTTTTATATACATAAAATAGGAAATACACAATTTAATAACTAAAATAGATTTTATTAAAATTAAAATTAATTGCATTAAAAAAATTACATAAAAAAGTACATAAACTAAAAATAAGACGTAAACATAAAAAGACAAAAATTAAAATTACAATTTAGTGATCAAGGTTCCATAAATGCTCTACGAGGTCTTGTCGAAGCTTGGTGTGCATATATCGCTCCGCATCATTTTGAAAATAAAAATCGTAATGATCAAAGGTGTTGGGAGTGTTAGGATTCATAGTTGTTTTTTTGAAAGAAAAATAAGTAGTGTGTGACACCCCGTAAATTTCAGGTCGTTATTTTAAACTTTTTTGTGCCCAATTTTAAATTTTATAAGTTACGTGCTAAATTGGCAATATCGGGGAAGTTGTCCCGCGTAAAAACTGAAAATCGTTATCGGACGCGTTCCGACTCCGGACTAAGTTTAGTCTACACAAGTTATACTTAATATAGTCATTCTATAACGTTATGTGGTTTACGAATACTTACGTTTATGATTTTTATACTTTTGGCGTGTGTTTTACGTTTTTAGCATTTTATGTCAAACGAAACTCCGAAAACTCACCACCTTTGCATGTAAACCCAAGTTATCAACCATTATAAATCACAATGATAAAAAATTCAAAATTTACTTCCTATACTCTTCAAAATTTAGTGCAAGCCTCCTAATTAAATCAAGAAGCATCTTCTTGATTATTCCAAGCATGTGTGCATGTAAGAAGAGAAAATGACCTATTCATAGGTCATTTTCATGCACAAACCAACCATGCAACATTAATATGTGACCATCTTACACATTGACTAGTAAACTTGGACCACTACTCCCTAATACTTGAACTTGGTCTCAAAGTTAGCTCCATTTTTCTTTCTTGCTTGTCTTGTAGCCGAACTACTAGGACCACCCATGTGTGGGATCTAGTCATTTTGTTAGGCAATGGGTGCACCTAAAACTCTAACCAAGTCCCTATATAAACCACCCTTATACACACTTTAGGTCATTTCATTCCTTGCAAGCCACCAAACAAAATTTCTTTCTCCTTCCCCTCGTTCTTAGCTCACGACACCCACAACAACAACTAGGGTTTCCATTTCTTCCATTTTTCTTCATGATCTTATGTTCAAGGTTGGTTATTAAGAGGTTCTAAGGTGTATCAAGGGGTTACTTCATTGTTTTTCAAGGTTTTCCAAGAATCAAAAGATTAGGGTTTCATTATTTATTTGGGTATTTTCAAGATCTAGTGATTTCTTTCTTAGATCTAGTGTTCAAACCTTTCAATCCTTTCATTTGTAAGCTTATCTTGAATCTCTTACTTTCTTTTCTATATTATCTATGTTCTTGATCATAAACCTTTAAGATCCTATGGTGTTTGTGTTATTTTTCAAAAAGGAACAAGACGAATTTATGAAATAATGAAGTTGATATAGTTTTCTTGTATAATATTTTGATTAGGGATAAAAAGTGAGTTGATTAGTGTGTAGATATGATAATGAGGATAGGATTAGGATAGACATATGTGTGGTTTTGTTGTTGGTTTAGTCATGAACGAATATTAAGTTAGATTAGGCACGATTGTGAAGTTGTGATGGATTTTTGGTTTCGTTTTCGACTAACTAAGGGGTTGTCTGAATTTTATAAGGGCATTAAGGGGTGTTTAAAAATGTTTTGAGATGCTAAAACCTTAATAATATGATAGCTAATGTTTTTCTCGTCGTTTCGGTATAAAAAACGTAAAGATCAACCTTATAACGAAGGAGATACGCTCAAATGAAACTTGAAACATTTTTCGGCAAAACGATTTTTACTACGATCAGATCAGAAACTTTATAGACCATTTTGGACCCTTTCCAATCCGTTTCGGCTAAAGTGTAAAACACAAACGTTGTCCGGAATGACATTTTACTTCCGGTCATCGTGAAATTTGAGCTCAAAGTGCAATATGAGTGAGTTAGACCCTACTTTTGTTTAGTTACGTCTTGAATACTAAATTTTTATAAAAGAAGTTCATCAAGTGATTTTGGGTCTATTAAGGTTTTGAAAACTTTAGAAAATAATAACATAGCGTTTAAATATTATTACGAAGGGTTAGGAGCTTTCTAAAATGATAATTCGATATCGTCGGACAATACTAAAAATGGAAAGTATGGTATACGTTAGCAAGATAGAAATAAAATATAGGCGTTTAGGTTTCGTTAGCGTATTTATGGAAATATGGATATGACATAAATAGGAGACGGTATTAACGTCCCGAAACTAAAAACTTTCTTAAAATAGAAACTTTATAAAAATAGTAACTTTTCAAAAATAGAAACTTTTCGTAAAAATGGCGCAACGTAACTATAAACCCTAAATTTTCTTAATGACACGTTTTGCTAAATAAACTAAAGCACAAACACTTATGGATGTCTATTTCTTTTACAAACGTCTTATATGACATTTCGTTATTTATTTCTCGTTCTAAAGTGCGTCTTTAATTAGGTCGCGGTTAGAGTCGCCCAGTTACATTATTCTCTTCATTGATTTACAGGCTCATCATTTACTTAAGGTGAGTTCATAGCCCCATGTTTTTACTATTTTGCTTTACTATTTGGAGGTGAGAAACATTGTTTACTTTTAAACATTGGACACAAATGCTTTACAACTTCTCAATCCTGTTTACGTGTTACCTAAGTAGTGTTGAAACTTGTATGCCCGAGTTATCATGAACAGTTAGTTACCTATGACCAATTGTATTGGTTAAGTGAGCGCGAGTGTTGTAAATAGATCTATTGGGACTAATCATCCCTATCTGGGTAAGTAGCTCTTACTGGATCAACGGACGTATACCATTTCAGATGATAAGGTGTTGGTCCGTTATGGCACCTGTCAGGGCAAGTTTATTTGGCATTATACATGCTTCCATTCTATTGAGCCTCGGTGTCATGAGCTTAGTGCAACATAAATAACTTTTTATGTGATATTGTATCTGTTATAATAGTCACGTACGTTTTGAAAAATTTATGGTCCATTCTTATTACAAATTCAAACCTATGAATTCACCAACTTTATGTTGACGTTTAACATATTTTTCTCAGGTGCTTAGCTGTGGATGTCTTTGATTGCTACATGGTGTCGACTTGTATTGGCCTAAATTTTCAAGAATTATTATCAACTGATTAAACATCGTTGCCAATTTCCAAAACTTATATTCACTTTCGTATATTATCTTTGAACTTATGTAAAACTTTAACTATTTTTTTTAATGCAACGATGTTGGATTTATAAAATGTACCCTTAGAGGTCATTATTTGTACTTTGTGTGATGTATATTATGATGTCACGCCCCCAGACAATTGTTCCGTCCAGGCCCCGTTTGGGGGTGTGACATGGTGTTTATTAGATGATAAATATGGCCCAAGCCCGATATGTGGGCTTTGGGTCCATTAGGGTTACATTTATGCTACATTTGTAATATATAAATAATAATATAATAAAGGTTAACCTACGGGGTTTCATTGTCTAACATGGTATCAGAGCAGCTTGCTACTATAGATCGAATTTGCTTTGCTGTCTTCCTATTTAAAAAGAAGGGGGGGTGATTATCAATATATGCCCAAAGATGTGAAAGAACAATCTACTACTACCATTGACTCGATGCCTAATGAGGTGGTGAAGGAAGATGATAAACCAATGTTGAGCTCTAACTAAACCATGACATATAATCATACGCGCCACATTAAAATGAGTAAGAAGTTTGATTAGAGGAAAAAGAAAGCAGAATGGTTCTGATCTTTTATTATTTTAGATTTTTTAGTTATGTTTTTATTTGTGTTGGTGATTTGTGTTAAGGTCACAAATCCACACAATTGTAATTAATTGTGTTGGTGATTTGTGCTAAGGTCACAAATCCACACAACTGTGATTTGTGCTAAGTTCATAAATCCACACAATCGTGATTTGTGTTGGTGATTTGTGCTAAGGTCACAAATTCATACAATCGTTATTGTTTAATTGTTTGTTTGTTTTTAATGTTTTATTTTGTTTTTTGCTCCAGTCCGAGCTTTAGCGATTTCGCAGCTCGGACTGCGGGGTTGTATTAGATGATAAATATGGCCAAAGCCCGGTCTGTGGGCTTTGGGTCCATTAGGGTTACGTTTATGCTACATTTGTAATCTATAAATAGTGATATAATAAAGGTTAACCTACAGGGTTTTATTGTCTAACAAATTAGATGATAAATATGGCCCAAGCCTTGTCTATGGGCTTTAGGTCCATTAGGGTTACGTTTATGCTACATTTGTAATATATAAATAGTGATATAATAAAGGTTAACATACGGGGTTTCGTTGTCTAACATGGTATCAGCCTAAATATCGATCCTAAACCCTAAATACTTCAATCAGTCGTTCCAAAACAACCTTCATCACAAAAATACTTGTCCTCCGGTCATCGGCAACTCGCCGATGATCCGTAGGGATCCCATACATACCTTTTTCTGTTTATCCTATTAGTTGTACAAAAAATAAATCAAAGCGCCGCTTTCGCAACATAACACCGCCGCCACCGCTGCTATACCACCACCGTTTTTGTTTATTATTTCGTCACCTGATTCGTGCAAGGTCACGGTCGTGCAAGGTCACATTTTGTTTACCTTTTTTTGTTTGCTGCGTATAACACCCGATACAACCCACTCGGCATCACACTTTGGCCCTTGTCAAAAACACGAAAAGCCTTCTTGAGCTCTTCCTCGGCATCAGTGTCTTTCATCTTGCTTGCCATCACGTTAAGAAACTCAGGGAAATCAATAATACCGTTTCCATCGGCATCGGCTTCGTTGCTCATATCTTGAAGTTCTGCCTCTGTTGGGTTTTGTCCTAGAGACCATACCAGAAAGGTGATGATTGATTGCTTAAAGAAGTGGGGACTAGTGGAAAGATAATATATTGATTGTTATGTGTTTTATTAGCGGGGATAATTGGTACATTTTATATGCATATGTAGGTATGATATTAGTGGGTGATGTCTGCTGTGTTTATTTATTTGCTTTATGTCAGTGTTTATTTATTTATGTATATGTTATCTCTAGTTTGAGCTTTCGTGATTTCACCGCTCGAACTACGGATGAGTGTTAGATAATAAATTCGTATGGCCCAAGCCCGTTTGTGGGTGTAAGACCTATTAGGGTTTTATGTACTCAGTCTTATAAATGTTCTTATCAATAAACATAATACGATGCAGGTCTATCATTCTACAGTGTTGAGGTAGAAATGTTATTGGAATTGTGTATAAAATTTGGAATAATAAGGAAGTATTTTTATAGGATTTTTAATGGGTAAAAATTTAAAAAAAGAAGAAAAACGGCTATATTTGAACAAAAATTACATAATTATTCGTTTTTACCGTTATAAAACGTCTAAAAAAATAAATAGAAAATCCTTCGGCGTGGGCTGGTCCGATCGACGCGAGAACCTTTGGCGCTTGAATCGGTATCGTTAGAGCGAGTGAAATGTGGGCCGGAGCCATGGCGCCACCACACCGACCTCTCTCATTATAAACAATATTAAATTAGTATTTTATCAATAATATGAAATCGATTCCGAAAACTATATGGACATATCAAACAACATTTTATATCTACGAGTACTTACTATCATTCTACCCTATTTTTAAATAGTATTGCTGTTTGCAAACCAAACGCACCCTAAATACTATTATTTGAAAACATGGAATGATTGCAAGTCGTAATATGATATTTGTTGAAAAAAAAAAGTTGGTTCACAACTTCACATGCTTACCCAATAGTTCTTTAATCTTAAGTTAAATACATATGATCCTTTTAATGCTTGGATGAGAACGTAAACCAGATTTTAGCGTCAACAAAGAACGGTACGTAAAATCGAAGACCACTTTTGTAGTTTACGGTGATAATTAATCAAGTTTTCATTCAATGCGACCTGGCATGGAAAACCCGAAAACTTGGTTCTGGTCAAATGGTGTACGTAGAGTGTAGACATTTTATAATACACAAATCTGGTTGAACATGACCAACTTTAGTAATAAAATAAATTGTCCCACTCAAAACTTGTATACCAAAAATATGTTACAATTTGACCAACTTCAATCTGCCTTCCAAAACAATTAAAAATCGATTGTTTTCCATTACATGTTTGAAAATGTTTAGAGTTGGTCTACCTACATACAATGATACAATACTTGCAATATAAAAACCCATGTAAAATAAGACATACAAAACCACGTTTGAGTTTCACCAACCTAACCATCCTATAACGTTAGTGTACACCAGGGGATTTCTCAATTGAGCTGGTCACACATGGAAAATCAGATGTGGAAGTTTTATTCCAATTTATTTATTTAGCGCTTACTAGTTGATTGCGCTCTAAATTATCACCTAAGATCCTCAGACGTTAGTCATTTAGTTTACCTAAAGCTGTCGTTAAATATGGTCAACACGTCTTCAATAGCCTAGCAGGTTACCCGCGCATTGTAGCGTAAAATTTCCGGCGACAAATGTTTTATAGTCGTATGTTTTTCGTGACGAGAGAAGTTTAATTTTGCATTATGTAAGACGTAATTGTAGAAGTTTAACCCTTAATTATTCAGTATTAATACCCGGGGCTGGAGTGCTTTTACTATGGATTGTTACAAGTTTTAAAACGGTTGAAATAAACTCTATCATAAATGAAGCTGTTACAAGTTGAAAGAATTAAAGAAAATCAATTTCTAATATATAACTTGTATAGACTTGTTGTACTTTTTTAATAAAGATATGTTTTTGGTCATATTTTTTTTAAAACTTCTATATTTAGAATGTCATAAATGCATTATATAGTACTAGTTGAGTACCCGCGCGATGCGACGGCGGGTACCCGTGTGATTATATTTTTCGACGATAACAATGTCTTTTTGATGAATTGCTTTTATAGAAGAAAAAAATGTCCAACAAATGTTATTAACTAGAAATTTGCTTGTTTTTCTTATTAATTTAGTAACATTATAAAAAACTTTTATAGCAGGGTACCTGCGCGTTAAGGCTGCGGGCACCTTGTAATCAATTTTTTTGTTAAGCGAATATATGTTTTTCATGATGTTAACTTTACGCATGTCGATAACGTTAAGGAACAACTTTACCGCATGTCGATAACGTAAAGCTAGGGCTTTAGGCCTCCAATTTTTAAGGCTCCGAATTTTTTTAAACTTTGTATATATTTAAAGTGAGTCACGTGCTTTTATGCTGTCATCTTTAAGGATCCAATTATTAAAGGCCATAATTCACTTATAAATGTTAAATAATCAAAATTTTGAGCCTCTTATGTTTCTATTTTTCATTTTCAACCTTATGTATTGTACAAATTTAAGCCCATATACATCAAGCATATAAAAAACTAATTTTTGTAAGAAAAATAAGTAAAGGTTAAATTAAGCCCTATGATAACAAGCATTAAATCATTTACATTAATGAATCGACGTTTATTTTTCACACCCATAAATATATTTTCAATCTTTAGCTTTCTCTCATCTACTTACGTATGATTCTTCAATCCAAAAGTTGCTTTAGTTTTCGCTAAAAAAATTGGTAAAACAACGAATTGAAAGAAAAAACGAGTTATTTGTAGAAATAGAAAAAATATGATGACGTTGGCATGAAGATATAAAAACCGTCGAAGAGGCTTTAGATATTAATTTTGACAAATTTAGATTGTTTGAATGTATTTTTGGTTTATTATTTAGCATTGAGAATTTGAAATTCCTATAATATAAGAAGCTAAAAAAGTAGTTGCATTAACCTTAAAAGTTTTTTAACCCATATAATAAAATTTGTTTGGATATTAACATTATATATTTATTTTATAAACAAAGATTTTTGAGAGTACTTATATATGTGAAAATTGCTATATCAAGTCAAATTATAAATCGAAGCTCTTTCAGTAATACTTAAATGACGTATAGAATAACGTTAACCATTTCGATTACAGTTTTTTCATGAGAAATTTTAAAACAAAAGTTAATTTAAAGTTATCTACAATAAAAATGCCACCAAAGATTAGATTATTGGCTAATTTATCAATTAAAAATAAAATATTATAATATATTGATTTCGAGAGACTAATCAATGATTTCACATAAAATAGTAAAAAAAAGGTTTTACATATCCATTTTCGAAAAATATCTTTGATAAAAAGGCCCTATTATAAAGCTTTGCTTTAGGCCTCCGAGAAGATTGAGCCGCCCCTGCAGACAACTCGTGCATTACTGTGCAACGATGATACGAAAACGGTTGTCACAACCATTGCTAGTTGTTTTGGACGTGTAATATTATATAACGTTTAAACATAAAAAGTAGCGGTTTTAGCGCTATCTGGTGGTGTATATATTGCTAAATTGTGGTCGTAAATAGTGGTCCGTTGCATGGTCGAAAAAGATAGTGTCAGAAAGTCTAACTACATAAAAGATTAGTTTCTATGACCCGCTTAATTATTTGTAAATTTCATTTAGTGTGTTTTAAAGAAGAAAAAAAGATAAGATGATTTATGCATTATCATTTTGTATTATGTGGTATATTAAGTGTACTTTTAAGTGAAGGGTATTTTAAAAATATCATTAATGAATTGTAAATTTCATTTAATGGTGTTTTAAAGAGGAAAAAAATGATAAGATGATTTATGCAGTATTGTTTTGTACCATGTGGTATATTAATTGTATTTTTAGTAAGAGGTATTTTAATAATATCATTAATGATTTGTAAATTTCATTTAGTATGTTTAAAAAAAATATGATTTATGCATTATTGTTTTATACCATGTGGTATATTAATTGTATTTTTGAGTGAGATAGCATTTTAATATGATTTGTAAATTTCATTTAATGAGGTTTGAAAGAAGAAAAAAAAGATGATTTATGCATTATTATTTTGTACCATGTAGGGGTGCTCACGGTCCGGTTCGGACCGGATCGACCAAAACCGGACCGGACCGAAACCGAATTTGTCCAAAACACCGGACTGAAATAGTCCGGTCCGGTCCGATCCAACAACGCGTAATTGCCGGTTTTTTTGTAAGACTGAATCAGACCGGACCGGACCGAGAACCGAAAATAAGAAAAAGGATGGACCGAGGACCGGACCAAAATATGTTCGATCCGGTCCGGGCGGGCCGGTTCTGGACGGTTTCTCGGTCCCGTCCGCGGTCCGTTTTACTCATCCCTAGTACCATGTGGTATGCTAAATTTTTTAGTAAGAGAGTATTTTAATAATATCATTAATTATATGTGTTGAGTTAATATATTGTGCATTAAATAGTTGTAAATATAGCTTTAACTTTATTTTTTTTAAATAATTCCTTTTTTATAGTAATGTCTTCTTGTCTTAAAATTTTTAAGACTTCTTTTTATAGAAAGTCTTAAATACATTATATAGTAGTATAGACTATAGATAAGGGGATCCTTAGGTTGAGCTAACTCAGGTTTGACTGTGCAATACTAGGGGTGAGCAGAAGAAACCGAAAAAACCGAAACCGAACCGAAAACCGAAAAAACCGAACCGGAAAAACCGACCGAAACTAAAAACCGATGGTTCGGTTTTTAATTTTTCAAAAACCGAAAAATTTCGGTTCGGTTTCGGTTTTTGTTCAAAAACCGAACCGTAAAAACCGAACCGAACCGAACCAAACCAGTTTTATAATAATATATAATTAATATAACATAAATAAAGAAATGATAACTAAAAATTTTAAATTCATATTTATTTTATGGATGAAATTATTATAATATATATTATCTTAATTGTTATATATATGTTTGTCGTGTACATGTGTTTACTTGACAATATATCGTTACAATAACAATGATCATACTATGTGTATTTTCACATGCATGTGTGTGTCTCTCATTTATATATTTATATGTGTATAGTTGTAAAAATTTGTGTAAACATTATTAGGCTCATATTGACAAAAAAAAATTAAAAAAATAACCAATTTTCTACGTAAAAAAAGTTTATTAATATAAATTAGCAACAATCAAATTTAAACGGTTTGAAACCGAAAAAACCGAAAAACCGAACCGCAAAAACCGAGAAACCGAAAAAACCGAACCGCCAAAAACCGAGCGGTTTTGGTTTTTGGTTTTATAAAAACCGAATATTTCGGTTCGAAACCGAACCGTGCACACCCCTAATAAATAACATATTTAAACAATATATGCACCTAAAATTCAAATTTTTGCAATTTATTATGGCATAAATGAAAGAATTTTAGATATAAAATATATGAATAATTTAACGGCCATCAAGCTTTTTAATTTATACTTGTTGTCATTTATTTATAAATAAGTTACATAAAATAGAATTTGTAGTTTTTTTTGTAATTTTTTTAAATAAAATAAATTCTTATTATTTGTTGTTAAAAAATTAGAAAGTTATTAAAAAAAAAGATGTTGGTCACCACTATGGCTAAAAGGTCGCTTGTAGGTCGCCGGAGAGAGAAAGCTGACGTGGGAAGAAAAATCTAAGTCGTCCGGTGTCCTTGCTGGAGGTAGCCTAAATGTCTTGATAAAATACATAAGACATGGAAAAAAGTTGTTTGTTTGTCGCTTAATAATGAAAAATGGCTTAAAAATGAAAAGTGATATAATTGAGGGTCTCCACATTAAGTCATTTGTTAACTAAACAAGACTTGATAAAAAAACTAAGGACCTGTTTGTTTAATTTTTTTCATCAAGTCGTGTTAATTAACGGATGATTTAAGTCATAGATTTAATATAAAGACCCTTCCCCTCCTATCATTTTCTAAGAAGTCAATTGTTAATTTTAAGCACAAAACCAACAAGCATTATACAATTCAAAATATTGTTAAGTAAAAATTGGTGTTATAAAATGATGTGGAGACGTTGGAATATACTTCAAACCATTCATTAAATCTCCTTTTTCAAAATGTTTTCCTCTCAACCTTCAAAACCCCAAAGAACAATCTAATCTCCTTTTATCCTTAGTGTTTGAATTCGTTATAACCCCTGAAATTGGGATCAATCATTCATT
>BQNB010011941.1:0-50580 GCA_026074375.1 Tanacetum coccineum
GGGGCTTATTTCCATAGCTTATTTTAGTTTGTTATTTTTCGTAGGACCTTTATAGTGTAAAGTATTTTTAGAAAATTTTTCAGAATTTTTTGTAATCGTTTAATATTTTTTATAATTTAATTTAGTTAAAAGTTTATTTAATTCATAATAAATACAAAAATTATCAAAAAAATATTTTGCTTTTTTATAAAATTTTCTTTTGTCATCTAGTTTGTAGGAAAAATATAAAATTTTTCGTAGGGTCATTTTTATAACTTTTCATCTTTTAAAGAACGGGTCCGGGTACGGGATTTTGTTTTGACTCGTTTTTGGGTCAAACGAACTCCGTTTTCGGTCTAGTCTTTTTCATTCTTTGTTATTTGTCCCGTAGAGTAGTTTAGAAGTGAAAAATTCTCCGTAGGGTTATTTTTAAAGATTTTAGGTTTTTCCCCCTTTTGTTCGGGATTCGTGCTTTCGTTTTTTAGCTTAAATTCATAATTTTTAGGTTTTTCTTAAACGTTTTAGTTCGTTATTGTTTAATTTGACTTTTTCACTACTTCCCAAATTAATTCCTTCCTTCAAACTCAAATCTTCGATTGTATCGATTTTCCAGTCCAGCCTCGTTGGGGATAAACGACCCGGGAACATTCTATACTACTTCTCGGTATCATTGCTCTTGTTGATTTTTATACTTATTTATATATTTTATATTTTATTATATATTATATATTATATATATATACAGTGTGAAAACCCGCGATGATCCACCATCACCCTCATACCTCATCCATCAATTTCCAGAACCTAACAACCCATATACTTGGAGAATTTACCATAATTCTTCTAAGAACTCAATATAAAACCCGTTTCCAAACACCCCCTTATCCATTTACCGTTGTGTTGTTGCTGAATTCCTAGAGGTTTGGTGATATATTTCGGTTGATTATAGAAGTATAGGGTGTAGGCTTGTTATTAGAATCATTGGTTGATATTGGTATTGATTATTTAGTCGAATAATTGGTTATTCGATCTTTTGTTCTCATACACTTCTGTTTACAAATTGTTGGTACATTTTAGTCTTATTCTTGATTGCATATTTGTGGTTTATCATTTATAATATGGTTGTTATGAATATGAGCATGGAGTAATCTTTTTATGTTTGTTTGGGCAATATGTGATCTTGGATATGAAGCGTTTGGATATGTGTTTATTGAAATGGTTAAACATGATTTTCTAAGTGTAAATGCTGAAAGGATACTTATAAACTTATGTTTTATCATCCATTTAATATATTGGTTATAATAACTTATAAAGGCCGAAAGAATTTGTTGTTATTAATCGATTTAATTACTCTTTATATTTAAAGACCGAAAGGATTTGTAACTTGTGATATGTTTATCTTCTTGACTTGTAAACACTATCCTAAACACTTCATTATCTAAGTGATCATTGCCTAAACAAACATACCTTAATTATTTGATTGAATCATCTTTTAATCGCTTTCTTTACAACATTCGATATATGCAAGATTTGGTTAATTTGATCCATAACAATCTTATTAACCTTAGCACCTTAATTACAAACTGTGAAAACTTCAATTCTTGTGGAACAACTTGGACTTACCTAAAGCTATACTATACACGAACGAGTATACTTCCTGAGTGTTGTGTTTTTGGTAAAAATTAGTATTTCGAGTATTATAAATTTAAAGCTTGCAAAACACACATCAGAGACATAGATCCATTTATCTAGCTTAGTACTAGTCCTTTCTTGATTCTTATTATAGGATCATTTTGGTCCCCTTTTGTTCCTTGTCTCTACACCGGCCACACACACACACACATGCACATTGTATGTTTTGAATCCTAGCTTACAATTTACATATCTAAGCCTTTTATATATCATTCATTCATTTCTCATCTCTTACTCATACTTGAAAAATAAACACACATAATCTCTTTTCCTCTTCTCTCTTATTCGGACCACCAAACACACACAACTCTTACTTTTTAGTCTTTGATCAAACCATTTGAAGATATATTGTTCGAGGTTGATTCTTATTATATTCGGGTAGTTTATAAACAATGTAGGATATTAGATATCATCACACAATCGAATGGTTAGTGGATTAGTCCAATGCTAGAGAGAGAAACAAAGAAAATGCACGCTCCTCTAAAGAGATAAAGTGTATGTGTATATCAATGAAGAACAACCCTATTACATAAGATGGAAGAGGCTTATATAGTTGTGTACAAAACCGGCCAAAGGTCCTTTGTAGTGGGCTTACACGTTGAGTTTTATACCCGACCCATTACCGAATGTTATACATTAAGTGTTAAACTACGAGCTACGATAAATTGTAAAATACACGGGGTGACCTAGTATTTTTCTAATATCTAACAATCTCCCCTTAGGGAGGTTACCCTATATTACATAAACTTAAGCTTAGTAATCTTTGGATTGGTCTTGTGTACAGCTCGTAGTCTTTAATTCTTCACTTGATATCTTGTACTTTGATGTAGTTATCTTTATCATGAGGCTTGTGTTTGTACTTGGAATGTGATCTTGAGCTTTCTTGAGATCATCAACCATATCTAATCTCTGATCATCATCTTGTGATCTTTTGCCGTCTTGTGGTTTGTGACATTTGGATCGACATGCTTATACCTTTCTTGATCTTGAAAGCTTGATTATTCTTTAATCTTGAAGTTCTTTTAACTTTAGTGCTTGATTACTTCAAGAAGATGTTGATATCAGATTGAGAAGCTTTGTAAACTTTCGGCTGAAGCTTTCATGGTAAGGCTTTGGATGTGTCGATAAGAGTATGAGCATGCGGTTATTAAAAATTGGACGATCCTCTGTATGAGGTATCCCCATCTCCCATTATCCATTTATTTAGTTTGAACCTGTAATAAATACTTGTTAGCAAGAGATTAAAGAGAAAATTGATTTGAAAATCAATCGACGTGTCACTTGAAAATATGTTTTTTGTAGAATACTAGTAATCTATAACACCAAATAACAATGAAGAAATTCTAGAGAAAGAAAGTGGATGGGAGGAGGGTTCTAGTAAGAGAAAGTAACAAAGAAAGAAAGATTAGATTATGTGTGAGAAATGAACCAACCAACACCCCTCCATGTGTGGAGAGGGTATTTATACATCAACTAGTAATCGGCCATGGGCTTTGCTTATGGGCTTTCCACATGTGGTACTTTTGCCCGGTCTTAAAAGCTTACTTAACATTACATTTGATTAAACTACGAGTTATGACTAACTATATTGGAAGTGACCGATACTTTTTGTATTCCTAACAATCTCCATCTAAGGGAGGTCACTCCAATTTACAAAAACTTAAACCTAACATACTATGCTTTGACTTTAGTCTTGAACTCGTAGTCTTTAACTTCAATCCTTAACTTGTGAATTGATGTAGTGATCTTTGACTTTAGGCTTTGGCTTGTATCTTTGACTTGACATGAATGTGATTTAGAACTTCTTTGAGATCATCAATCAAACTCAATCTCTTATCATCATCTTGTAAACTCTTGCCTTCTTATGATCTTGTGACTTCTGGACCAACATGCTCATACTATTCTTGATGTTCAAAGCGTGCGTAACCATCTTCCTTGAAATTCTTTAACTTAACACTTTCTCACTTTATGGAGGACGTAAGTATCAACTTAATATTTTTCATCGCTGTCAGAAAGATTGTACCGGTATCAGAGTAGCAGAAGTATTGAAATCATGAACTGAAGCTTTCATGATGTCTTTTATATATTCGGTTCCTGAGTTTGAGCATGTGATATTGGCTTCTTTGATTCGTAATCGGGGAAACTGCTACCTCTCTCAAGAGACCTAGCAATGTACTTGTAGTGATAGAAACGCAAAACATATTATGGACAGACAAGTTGGCTTTGTCACTTCGTCGAATACGGTTGTAGCAACCATGGTTCCCCATTACTCAGTATAAATCTGCCTATGATCAGGTAGAATTCCAAAGAATCTCATTGACAGGGTTTCGCAGCCTAAGCTGCACTAGCCTGTTTCTTACTCGGAGGTCTCAAAGCCTAACAACACGGTTAAGCAGTGAACCGGTAAAGTTACTATCTTCCCGGATTAGCCGTCAATCTGTGTTCAGATTTCCTATCGTCTAGATCCCTTGTGAGGCTTCGCATGCGTCATATGTTTTGAAAATTCGATTTAAGAAAATCAGTCGTGTGTGTCAAATTGCAAACGTTTTTTATGACACACCAACTATTTTCATCTTTTTTCCAAATTCATCAATTCATAAGGCTGGACTGAATGATATCCAGTATCACACAGCCTGATCCGTTTTTATGGGATCTCACAAAGTCACCTACAAGAGCATTGTTTGAGGTTGGCTTAAGCAGGATTTCCAATCTTCACTGTGAATATTAAGTATCACTCGGATTGTTCTGGTAAATCACAGGATAATGCGTTAGGGACTCTTAATATATATTTCTTGTGCTGTTCACACTTGTGTGAATTAGCAAGCATCATTTTGAAATGTGTCCTAATGAGATTTATAGATGAGCTCTTTTGGCTCTAGACTTAATAGTGCACTTTGGTTTTAGTGATCGAAGGCTAGAGCAGACTACCACCTTTTCAATACCAACTAACTCAGAGTGAGAAAGTTGATTGAAATGCGTGTATCTCCGTGAAGAATTGAAATAGATATCTTTGAGAGATTCTGGTGGCTAGGGGAGGGATTGTGCATTGTCATCACTAGGTCTCATGATGTAGTCTTCAATGTTAGAAATCATCTTTGTGATTCCTGACAAGTTTAGATTTATTGGACCCGGTTTTTGCCTAGTGTAAGAGGCTTCTTTCTTTTCACCCTTTATCTTAACTTTTCTTTTTTAATTCTTCAACCCCTTTAGCGCTTACTGAGACTTCATAACTAGTACCTTGTTAGGTTTGTTCCAGTACTAGCTCTATCTCAATCGGCACTTTTCCCTTATTCTCACTTTTACTCCTTTTTCATACTTATGGACTACTACACTATCTAGTGGAATATCCCTGAGTAGATCCCTCCGGTTCTGGCTCGATCATGGGAATAAATACCTAAACTTAACCACCTTATACCTCTCTACTGTAATTATAATGGTATGTCTTTGATATCTTCACATTTCTGCCAATAACCGTTAACCATTTGCTACCACTTTTATATGTGACATCGCATTGTAATCGAAGAGTTTAGCACATATATAGGAAACAGCGACATTTGAGAGCTTAAAAATCACATTATTAGCCATATTTTTAATCACACTTTTCGCCACGTTGATCAAAAATATTAGAATCTCTTGATATTTTTAGATATCAATTGATTAACTAATCTGTTGCTTTCGGGGAAAGACATGTCCAATTATTTACACACGCCACATTAGGAAAATTTTTAATGCTCCCCCTTAATTATGAGGGTTCCATTCTATGGGTGATAGAGTATGATAATTTGAAAAAAAAATTTTTTTGATATTATAAGAAAATTCTTGAAAATTCATACATTCAAACACTATATAAGCCTAATTTTTAAGTCACACGTATTATTGTCATATTCCAAACTTATTATATAAGAATTAAAATTGATCCTGGAACACGGAGTTGAGGACTAAATATGACAAGTATATTGTCCCTTTCAGTAGCTAGATACTTTCCGTATTCTCTTACACCAATGAACCGTCCTTTAGATTACCGCATCACCTCATTTGATTAAAAGCTGCTTGTCCTATATCTGAAACCATAACCTCGAGCCCTCTTCTTGTCTAGTTACTCCATTTTCATAGGATGGTATTCTATCCTTTTACTTTTAGCAATATCATTAAGAGCAGACCGAACATCATCGAGCGTGCCATCACTGAATTTATGAAGTTCATCAGCACGCATCAATCAGTTTTGTTCATCTGGTCCTTATATATCACTCCTTTGGGTTTCCGAATAATGCAGTGTACCCAGTCCTTTTTCTGAGATTTGACATTGAATATAGTCTGGCTTAGTAAAGTGAGCTTAATTTTGGTACACTTTCAACACATAATTGAAGATTTCCTTCCACCATTCTATGACAATCCTATTTGGTGAAACAACGTAATGCAACACATTCTAATATCTTTACTATTTCGTCGATTGTGAGATTGGTTCAGCTTTTGTTGAACGAGTAGGTAGTACAACATGTATTAATGTATTGTAGTCGTGGTCTTTTGAAATCACCTTTTTAAAGTATATAGCTTTAATGATCATCTCGACGAACTTCAATCTCTACCAGTGTGCCGTTTTGTATACTTCTTCTTAATTGTAAGTTGGTTACGCATAAATTCTTCTTTTAGAGTAAACATATTTAGACGAAGTCAAGTTACTTGCATATCCAATAGAAGCTAAGTGTTTGGGACCCCAGTGTGAAGTGCCAAAGTAAGCATGTTGATCATATTTCAACTGCACGCGACTCCATAATTTGGGAACCAAGTCTTCGATCCATTTGAGATTATACGTAGTAGCCTTTGTCTTTGTCACAAAAGTTGAGTACCGTCTGCTTAAATCTCCACCCTTCAGATATTCCAGATCTTTATTAATAAAGTAATCCTGAGGGATAATTTGGCTTCCTCGATGATCTTGAATTAACGGAAGAGGCTTTCTGAGATCGAACGGATACGGTTTGTTTTTAGGGTTATGCTAGTCAAGACGTTCAGTTGTTTCTTTGGAACATTCTTTGAGATGGTACTCTAATTCCATAATACTCTTGCATGTGCCTTTGAGTAGGTTGAATGCCGGTCCAACCAGAATTTCTTGAGTCAGATTTGGAATTTTAAGCTGATTTATGACAAATGCATAAAAATCAAATAAAGTATCATTGAGCTCATCAAATGAAGTGGGAGGTTCTTCAGCACGTGCAACTTGACTAATCTATGTCTGAGGAGGTTGAAAGTCAACTTGTTCGCTCTTACTCCAATTAGGATCAGGAGTTGGAGGTCGCTCAGGTTTCTTGAAATAGTCAGCTTTGGAAACCTCCTTGTCAGCGGGTTGTTCATCATTGTTTCCCGTGATGAACTCTTGATCTTGTTGCACGCCTGAGTCTTCAATAGTATGACTTGACTCCTCTACATGGGCAGACTTACTGGAGGACTTATGTTGAGATTGGGAGGCTTCTTTAGAGGTTCTTGAAGAATTCTTTTCCTTTGACCTTGTGTAACACCCTCATCCAACGGACATTGGATTGCGCAGCAGAATTAGCAATTTGGATGTTACTAAATAGCATCATTCACCAAGACAATAGAAAACGACCCCAAAAAAGATGTTTAATAAACATGTGTTGCATTATTATTTAGAGTTAAAACGCGTTTAGGTCCTCACAGAATCGCAACCACAACCATTACATCATTTGAAAAACTATTGTTTCAAAGTAAAGGCATTGTTTTTAGAATAACATAAAACATTGTTTTTGAAAGACAAGGAACACACAAGTAGTCTTTCATCAAATCCATCACACACACGACACCTCCACGCCATTGTTGCCTTCATCCTTGTTTAGCTGGGATAAAACATGTTTAAAACGTCAACAACAATGTTGAGTGAAATTCATAGAGTTTAAAATGTAATTATACGAAAATAATCTCTGTGAACACATAATTTAGTTCTCAGGAAAACGCAAAGGCAACGAATGCAAATGTATAGCAACTTCTTTTTTTTACGCAATAAGATCATGAACAAAAGTGTTAACAATTCATATGGAATTTCTTTGTTAGTGTTGCCCAAAAACAGGTAATTGTTTGTCATAACCTACTACTTTCGAAATACAAATATGTCATTTTGATAGTGTGTTGAGTCTACAGGATTCAGTCCCCCAGACAGGGTTGTTCAAAACTAAATAGAACTATATTAATGCTATAGCTGGTTACCTTACAGAGGAATGGCCAGATTAACGGTGATGAAAAATATATGGGACTTTGGACAATAGCTATTATGAGAAAAAATCTAGTAATGGGTCCAAGCCCATTACCATTAAAATTATATGTGTTTTCATTGTTACTAAAACAAGGACATGCATCCCACCTCGCAGGTTAAGAAACACTTTAAGAATGATTTAATATGTGAGGCTATGAACTCACTTAAGTGTAAAAGATCCAATTCAGATCAAATCAACAAGCGAGAATGACTTCACGTCTTAAACGCGACTAATGCAATACATATATAGCGGTACGCCTGAGCTAAAAGTTATATATGAAACATTATTGAATATTAACTTATTTTATACTAATTTTTTTTACCCTTTACCTTTATTTTTTTTCTTATTTATATTTATAAATATATATGTACATTATTAGACGTACATACACATCATTACTATAATCTCTCGTAAGAGCGACCACAAAACATTATTCACTTTGCGTACTTAACACTAATTTCAACATTTTCCATAAATGTTTCCATTTTTAGAAAGTTACGAAGAGAAGGATATGTTAATCTGAACTTCATATTTCAATTACAATTATACTAAAATTACGAAACATTTTCTTATTATAGACTTGTCATTCGCGAAGTTTTACGTTAAGTTTGACTTTCAAAAGTCAACTCGTAGTTGACTTTTTACCACAAAAATACACAAAACTGACTCGGCGTTTAAACGTTCATTATTAAGGAGTTACCGTGACGATCCACCTAGCAAAACTGGTGCATTAGGCGAACCTATCACTTTAATCATAATAAAAATAGAATTTAATTGTAAAATTTTATTAACTCGCTTACGGTCTAAGTGTCAAAATTTTGGTCAAAACTTGGTTCAACACAAACCTATGAAAAATGGCAATGTTTCGACATAATCCCGACTAGCAAAATATGCTTAAATGGTCTATTATATGAATTATACCAAAAGAGAAAGCCATCCGAAACCTTAGTCAATAACATAAAACACTTTCAATATTTCGCATTGTTCACAATAATTTCCGCACTTGAATCATCTAGCAATAATCATAATACACGCAATATAACTAAATAAATCAACACATAAACATAAATGAGTGCTCACAATGCTATAACAAAAATAGATTTTGTTTCCCCCTTGCCTTTTGAAATCGGACGCAAGCTCAACCCAACCAAACCAAGCTTTTCAAACAACCAACTTCAAAATAACAACAATCTAACTAATCTAAACACCCTCTTATACTCGAAACTAGCAAGAACACACCAAAAATTCAACTTCTTCGAATCTTATTGTATGTGAGGTTTTATTAGTGGGTTTTGTAGCCCTTGAAATAAGGATTAAGAATATATAATTTGATTGTAATGCATGTCGGAAAATAAGCCGAAAAAGGTGGTGTTTATGGTGCTGTCCGGTCGAAGAGAAGAAGGAGAGGGAGAGAGTGACAAATTTTTGGTAAAAAATTATAAGTGTGTGTGTATGCTTCTATTTATAGAATTGTAGTTTGGCAAATTGGCAATTCTAGTCCCTCTATTCTCAAGCCCTTTTAAACCTAGTACAAAGCATTATTTCTTTTATTTAAAATCGGCCAAGGACTTAGGTCATACCACGTTAATAAATATTTTAAATCCGTCACACTAATATTATTTTAAAACGTTTAATAAAACATTAAACCTCGTAAAATACGACCTTTAAACACAGTTTTCACAAAAACTCGGGGAATTGTTGTAAAATATAAAAATAACATATTCACGTTGTCGGAGCAACAATATAATTTTTTTTTTACTTTCTTAGACGCTAACAACAAATAGAAACTCAATCACGGCGTGAAATTACCCTATAAATGGAAATTCTCATCAAACCTTATATAGTGTAAACGACTATAACTATTTACGTAGCAAAAATAATTATCTTAGCTCGGGATAGACGTTGACCTGAAACTCGGGTTGTTACACCTTGAATCTCTGGAGGACTCAACATCTTTACTCGATTTCCTTCTTTTTATCCCTCGGTCTAATCCAGCTGAGGGGTCTTGATCTTTGTCTCTTTCATCTCGACTCCTCTTCAACAAAAAGACTTCACCATATGAATCAAAGAGATCTTTGTCAGTGTTATCAGACTCGACCAGGGCATCATAAAGCTTCTTTTTGTAGTCAACTTTATCATATGAGTTGTTCTGCTCCATCTTGTCTATCAAGATATTTGTGAGTTCAAACTCGGAGAGTTTTGCAGCTGCCTCATACAAAGACTATGGTTGAGATAAAGACTTTGTCAAGACAACAACTTCTAGAGACTCAGTGACATTTTTCTCAATAACTGGAGTTGCAACATCTGAGATTGCTTGAGGAAGCATCTGAGGTAGTTGAGCATTGACTTCCTCTTTGATAATTGTCCTCACTGTTGTGTCAATGAGTTCTATATACTCCCTTTTCTTAGCTTGAGCTTCTTCTCTACTGTCAAAATTATGTGCTTGAATGGCCTTATTTATTGCTTCTCTAAGTTTGTCCATGTAACAATCAACTATAGCAGGAATGGAGGATAGAGCTTAAGCATACTGGTCAACTTGCTTTATCTCTAACAGATCTTTTTCCAAGTTGGTGAATCTTTCATTGAATTTGAATACAGAAGCAAAATATGGAAGAGAAGTAAATGAGGTTGTAGCTTCAGAAGTTGTTGGTGTTAGAGATAGTGTTATTGTAGAAGAGGATTAAAGAATAGAGGTGGTGGAGGAATAGTTGTAGTGAAACTTGATGTGATTTCAAGAATTGTTGTTGCATGCTGAGCTGTGGTGTCTATCAAAAAGGTAATCTCATTGTCAGCTAGAGATGGATTATCAAGATTTAGGAGTTTGCTTGTAATGTCAGAGTTGACAGAAGAGCTTTGTGTTGGACCTCCAGTCTTCTGTATGTCAAGAACAGGTGTAAGTGTCATATGAGCATCTTCATCTTCTTTATCAAATCCTTACTGTTGAAAAACATTTTGTTGTTTTGAGGCACCTTGATCAACATTGGTCATTTTAGTGTCGTCATTTCCCAAATTCACATTCACATCCTCATACAAATCCTTAGTGACCTCATCGTCTTCATCATTATACATCATTTCTTCATCATCAATCTTTTCTTCTTCTTCTTCATAGTATTCAGTGGTAGACTGATCAAGAATAGGAATCTTGATCTTAGGAATCTTGATTTATCTGAATCATTTTTATCAACTATCAGTCTCTACATCATCGGCATTCGTGTCTTCACGCTTCTTGTTTATCATCATCATTGCATCGTATCATCATCACCATCAATTGCCATTTTACCATCATTAATCATCGTCACTTTTACCATTATTACCATCATTATCATCATCACTTTCATCACTTAGATCATCAGAATCATTTTCATCATCTTCATCTTCACTGTCACCCCAAGTCTCTTTCTCACTTTTAGATTCATATATGGGTACATCATGAACCCCTGGTATAATACCAGTTCCTTCATCTGTAGCCGAAGTCTTTTGTTGTTGCTCATTAGGAACCTTTGACTGAGTGTCAACTCCATCACCTAAGCCACTTGCATGGGAACTATGAAATTGTATCTTGTTTCTTTTGGTAGCTAGCTTAAGTTATTCAGCTTCACTTAATAAAACCTCAGATAATACAGCTAATCCTTTGGCTTTTGGCTTCTTTGTAGGTTGCTTCTTCTTGTCAAATTTAGCCACTTTAGCTTTAGACTTGAGTCTGGTACCTTTAGTAGCTTGAACATGCTTCTGCTTGGGTGATGTGTCAGGATCAGCTTTCTTTCAAATGTACTTTGGTTTTGGAGTTTTCTCTCCAAAAGCAAAAGCGTAGTATGTCTTGTAAGCATTGGATTCCAACATTGCTTGGTTTTTTAGTTCCTTTGGGAGAATGGTACCATATACTTGAGTATCTTCATGTCTGGAGAAACACCTCATAGAAGTAAACACAGTGTCATCTCGAGCTGTGTGCCAAAACATCTTGTTTCTCCTCAAAATAGACTGATCCTTTGACATGAAGTAATCAATGATGATCTTTGTGAATCTAGGGTATGACATCTTGTTTGTCTTCTTAGCATCTTTGTATTCATTCTGGAATAGGAAGTCTTCCTAGAGTATATACACATAGTTGATGTTCTTCTTATAGAACATACCCTAGAGGATCTAAGCACGGGACAGACGAATCTTGTCCATTCTAGTTTCTTTGCCACTTAAGCACTTGTTGATGACGGTAGCAAATGCTCTCCATGAGATAGGTGACGTCTCTAGTGTGCCCAAGATCTCTGATGAAAGAGAGAATATCTTGTTCTAGTGGAAGGTCTTCAAACTCTTGTCCTAGAATTTTAGGGCAAATTTGGAGAATTTATCTAAACATGTCAACATCGAGAGAGACTTTCTTCTTATTTATCGTGAATCTGATGGATGACTTATGAACGGAAACTGTAGCCCAATATTCTTGCATATAAATGGCAGGAACATCTGTAGTGATTAGGAATGCTTGGTAGAAGGGAGTGAGAGCAAGAGCATCCAACACGACTTAAAATGTAGCTTCTTTTTGTTTGATGTCTGTCTTGAGTCTCATGTTGCATTTCCTGAATTCAAGACGGTCCACAGGGGCAACAAGAGCATCATCAAGAGCTTTCTGTTGAGCTTGAGTGGTATTCATGTTTATGCTAAGATTTGACTAATACATTTTATATATATAACCAATTTTATATATAAAACACTATAATGCCCTTTGATTGTTGAATACGTAAGCTTGATGCATGTTGTGATATCATTCTAATGATTAGTCTCATTAAGGCATTTAGCATGATTGAATAAGATCTAATCATCCGAAGGGCAACTTAATTTGGGCATAATGTGAAAGGCATTAAGACAACTGAAATAGTGTTTTTAGGAATCCTATTCAAACTATCTTGTAGAGAATAAGGCACCTAAGACATGTTCAGATATCCTTGTTGAACCTTGATGTATAGCCTACTTAACTTGATTAGATTGCATAATTAACCAATTTTAATTAGCTACCTAACTTGAGTTAAAATTGCCTTCAAAAAAATTCAATCTTAAAATTTCTTAAGGTCATTGCTAAATCGCCTCCTATTGATATTGATAATTCCCCTCCAATAGAGGGTTGTTAACTCACCTCCTAATGGAATTGCTAAATCGCCTCCTTAATGGAATTGCTAAATCGCCTCCTTAGTATGTTTGTTAACTCGCCTCTTTAATGATGTTTGTTAATTCGCCTTCTTAAAGATGTTGTTAAATCGCCTCGTGAAGGTAGTTGATAACTCGCCTCTTGAAGGCAGTTGTTAAATCGCCTCGTGAAGGGAGTTGATAACTCGCCTCTTGAAGGCAGTTGTTAACTCGCCTCAAAACATACATTACCTCAACTATGAATTTTAAGCATCGAGACATGTTCAAATAACACTCATATGAGTTGAATATCACTTAGGATCATTAATAACAACAAATAGCCACAGAATCATCAAGAACATACAAAAACGAGCATGTTTAAACATGTTAACACATTCATTTAAGAAACTACAAACAAGGAATGCCTTTTAAGGCTCAAACACATTTAGGGAAGAGGATACAAACTACTTAGCACAAAACCCACAAACATATTACACTAAAACCCAAAAACCTAAAATTTCGCTAACAAGAACGCATTCAAATGATAACCAATCACAAAACTGTTTAAACCGAGTATTCTACACACCTAAACTAACAAAACCCCTCATTCAATTTGAGATTTTACTCACTTTTGATTTTGACTAACCATAATTCATGATTTAGGGTTTTTGAGATCAATCATGGATGCAACGTTAATTCCTTTGAGATATATGTAGTTTAGGAAGTGAGGAATGAGTTTCAAGTTATACCTTTCGCTTGATAATCACTAGAAATGAAGGATTGAAAGGTGAAAATTTTGAATGAGAGTAAGGGAGGGAAATTTTTTGCTAAGTGTGTGTTTGCATGTGAAAAAAACAGGGTGGTGAAAGAGTTATAAAATGAATTTCATTTTTGACACTTTTGCCCCCTCTAGTTTAATATCCTATGCATTTTTCTTATATAAGTTTTATTAGGCAAGTAAAGTTTAACAAATGGCACAACTAGTCCCTAAATGTTTTACAAAATAAAAAAAAAAAAAAAAAATAAAACAAAAAAAATAAAAAAAAAAAAACTGCATAACTAGAAACTTATATTTGCACATATACTCCCTAAAGGCATAAACACATAACAGTTAAGGTTCACATAAGCTAAACTAGTCCCTAAATGTTTAAACCTTTTCTTTTATCACATAACTGATTTTATAAAGAAGACATTTGATATTTTCTCCCCTTCATACAATGACCCATTTTCTATTTAAAGAGCTGTAGTTATTGTTTGAGTGGTCAAATGTCTTTGAAAATCATTTTCTGATGAAGTATTGTTTAATTTAGAAAACCAACACCATGAAAAATAAGATTTCTCTTATTTTGACACATAAGCGCACATTTCAAGTACACTTTATGGAATATTAGGCGAAGCACGGGTTGTGTTCCAAAGTAAAAACAAGCCTTTGCATAGTCATCTAAAGTAGACCTTGCCGAGAATAAAATTCCTTTATGAGGTCAGCTTTCTTTTTGAATTACTTGCCTTTAAAGATGTATGAACAGGTTGTCTATCTGGTCATTTGCTATTTTATATATACCTTTTACCAAGTAACGAGCCCAAATCGACCAAAAACATAATAAAATTGCAATTTTTGTTGTTTTGTGGTTTGTGTATGTGACGGTTACATATATTAAGAAAAGGTCAAAACTGGGACAAAACTAAGCCGGGATCGGATAGAGCACGAGAAAACGAGTCTAAGGGTGGGGGTGCCCCCCCCTCCCCCCGCCCCCCCCCCCCCCCCCCCCCCCCGGCCCCCCCCCCCCCCCCCCCCCCCCCCCCCCCCCCCCCGGGGCCCCCCCCCCACCCCCAACCCCCCCCCCACGCGGATCTTTTTTAGGCCGGCCCGTATTCCATTTATATGGGTCTGGCCAGGCCCATTATTATCTTTACCCATGTTGCCTAGACATATAAATGGCTCATTTAAGTTTTAGAATATAATGAATTGGAATTGAAAATGGTTGCTCACGTGAGGCTTAATTAATTCACCCTTGTGCATGTGCCTTTCCACTACTCGATTCTTGACCATGCAAAATCCTACACGTGGCATTGCATAAATGACTAAATTCATTTCAATTGTGATGGAGTAAATGGTAAGTAGTATTATACATGAATGGGAATCAGTCACGTGCATCGTAATTAAATCCAAATAGGTCATGTGACCGAGCACTACAAAGGATTGGACGAATGTAGAAGCTACACGTGGCAAGGCAAATTTGTTACAACTTCAAATTCATTTCATAATTGATCCAAGGGACATATATGATGCGTAAATCTTAAGCCTGAGGAAAGGGACACGTGGAAGCAAGGCAATGGTAGATCAGATGTATACACGCTGACGATCTAAAGTTTCACACAAGACAGCCAATGATTGGCTCATCAACACCCCAATGATTGCTCTGAATTTACTACATTACCCCCTTGGTCCTCCTATTTATACAGACGCCTCCCCCCCCACATTTTGGGAGTTAGAATTGAGGAGTAGGAATTTAGTTTTTAAGCTTTTCTCTATTTTTAGTTTAAGCTTGTTTTTATGTTTTAGCTTATTGTTAATTTATAGATTATTATAATTGTTTAGTAGGGAATTGTAACAGCTTTTTAATACCTTAATAAAGATCATATTTGTTTTCTTATCAATGTGCTTTACTTCTTTTAATCACTTTTCTTTTCTATCTTTTCACAAATAAGCTCTTTTCTTAAGCTTATTTGATGAGTTTTATCTTAGCTTATTCTGAACTAAGTATGAGATCGAAGAAGCTTTTTATAAGCTTGTTTGTTCTATTATACTTAATCAAAGAGTAAACGGATACAAGCGTATAAATGAATAAGCTAGGATTTAGCTTATTTATGATTTAAATTCTCTTAGTGTTCCAAAAACTTAATCGTCTTTTCATATTAATCTAAGTTTCGTTCATTGTTTCAAATAGTGCTTATTCATCTTATTACATCGGATCTATTTTTACTTGTTGTTCATTTCGTTTAGCTTGATAGGTCTCAAATTCATGAGTTAAGTGCTAGCATTTTTCATGTTTAATTTTTTTTGTTTCGGCGGCTTACTAGTTTAGTATTGATTGAAGATTAATTGACTAATTGTATTTAACACTTGTTATTTTTTTTTTTTTTTTTTTTTTTTTTTTTTTTTTTTTTTTTTTTTTTTTTTTTTTTGTTTTGTTTTTTTTAGGCTTAATGGATCTAATTTGTGATACGTTTGTCTAAAGTGCTTATTAGGCTAGTCAGAATGTCTCATAATTGTTTATGGAATTTTCTTGCTTGATTAATTGGATTGCCTTGAGCATTATTATGAGAAATAGGAGTGCTTATTAATTTTAATAACAAATAGTAAGCTTGTCCTATTGAACCTTTATAGTTTTGTCCTGCGTTGGTTTGTAGAAGTATATTTGGGACTCATTGGGAAATTTTGGAATTGTAGTAGGCCTGCATTGGGGTTTATGAATTAGCTAGTTTCGGCCTCGAGTTATATATAGTTAAATTGCATATTTGTGTTAACAGTTTGATTTGTGTTGTTGTCGCTTTTTGGTCCGGTCACTCATGAGGTGTGGAGCATTTCGGTTTTATTTAGCCTAGACGAATTGATTATATGTTTTTAGCTAAATTAATGGGTGGTTATTGTTTACATGCGCTATCAATTCGGTGGCTTTATTTCTAATTACTTTTTCAATTAATTTGGGTAGTCTTATTTTTTCTTGTGAGTTATATATGGTTTGCCATATTTAGGTTAGTTGATTTCTTTGCCGAAGCTATAGTCGGTTTAGAAATTTAGTAGGAGGTTTTAAAATTTGATTGTGTTATTAGTTTTGCGACATTTATTTAGATTAAATTTTTTTAAAATTAAAATATAAAAATAAATAAATAAATAAATAAAATATAATTTCTTTTAATGTAGGATTTAATTTTTAAAGTTTGCAATTTTAAAATTGAATTTATTATGCTTGCTTATTTGTCATCGTTTTTAAGATACTCATTTTTTGTTTAATTGTTATGAATGAGTTAATTGTTTTTATTGATTTGCTAGTTTTTATGCTTTTATTTACTTTATCGATATGTCAAGTCGGATTTAGGATCCAAATTCAAAATCATTTTAAACCATTCAAAATGCGCGATCAAGGACTTAACCGATTTTCAATTTATACTCGTCGAGGGAATAATCGACACGGGAGGTCTTTTTAGACATTTGTTTAAAAGTTTGTTTCTTTAATCCGATGGATAATTACTTACTATACTATTTATGTTGATATAATACTTTTATACTTTTATTATTATTTACGTTTTAGGTGTTAGGGTTAATCAACATTTGTGGCGCCGATGTCGGGGGTAGTGTGTTTTCGTTTATCGCGTGTCGTTCGAAGATTAGTGTTTTTGAAGGTTCATGACCTCGTGAGGTTTTTTAGTTTGTGTTGATGTTACACTTATATTTTTTTTTATTCTTATGATATTAAAAATAACATCCCCTAGCCCTCCGACCCCCGCCTCCCTCCCGCCACGCCTTCGTCCTAACCTCGATTCACCTCGCTCTCCCTGCCTTGCCAAGCACACCCTCCCCCTCCTACAATGAGCCACAACCCAGAGAGATTGATGGTAAGGGTTTGGCGGGTGTGTGTTCTGCTCCACTATTTGGTGTTGGGGGACGGCGGTTGTAAGCCGATCGCGGTCTTCGGCGCGGAGGGAGGGGTCGGAGGGGGTGTGTTGAGTAAATGGATAGGGTTGGGGGGGGGTTAATTTATGGGGGGGAGTGGGGCGGGTGGTGGTTGGACGGGGGGAGTGGTTGGTGGGGGATTTTGCACATTTTTGTGGAGACGGGTCAGGAGGTGACATGGGTTGGAGGGCGGAGGGAGGGCTGTGTGGGGGGTTGGCAGGGCTGGTGGTATTATCGGGTTACATTTGGGTGGGGGTAGCGGGGGTGTATTCATGGGGTGGGAGGGGTGGTGGGGTGGCGTGGGTAGGGGCAGACTGGGGGGGGGGTTTTGTTTGTTCGGTGTTATTTGGGTTTGCGGTTGTTTTGTTTTTTTTGTGTTTGTGGGTTGTGGGTCTTATTGTGATGGTATTGTTGTTTGTCTTGTTTCTTGTGTGGGGGTTTTAGTTTGTTTTATTTTTTGGGCTGTTCTGAGTTTCTATGTGGTTGGGGTTTATGTTTAAGTGGGTTTTCTCGTTTCGGGTGGTAAGTTTTGCCGAGATGTGTTTTTATTGTTGGGAGTGGGTACGGGTTGGTTGTGTTGGTTTTGAGTTGGTTTGTGGTGTTGGGTTGTAGTGATTTTTGATTGGTGATGTAGGGTTATTAGGTGTGTGTTTTGGTTATGTTGTTGTGTTGGTTGTGGGTTAGTTTGTGGGGGGGGGGTTTGATGTTTTATGTTGTTTTGTAAATATCTTGGGTGTTTATTTGTTTTTTTGGGCGTGTTACTTTTTAGTGGTTTGGTTTCGGAGTAAGTGTTCCGTTGGGTGTGTTGTGTGGTTTGGTTTGGGTAGGGGTTTGCTGTTTATGTTACGGTGTGTTTTTTGGGTATTGTGGTTGAGTGGCCAAGTTTTGTTTTCTAGGGGGTTTTATTTGTATGTGGTTTATTATGTGTTAATCGTTCGTGGTTTCTCTTTGCTTTGTATTTGGTTTTTTGGGTTTAGAGGTTTTTTGTTTGTTGTTCTATGGTAGTTGTTGTGGTGGTGCTCTGGGTTTTTTGTTGTAGGTGTTGGTTTTTTTTGGTTATTTTTTGTTTTTTTGTGTGTTTGTTGTTTTGATCTAAGGGTTTATTTTTCGGGGTGGGGGTGGTTGGTTTTGTATTTTTTGTTATATTTGTTGTTTGTGTTTGATGGGTTTATTGCTGGTTAGTTCTGTTTAGTTTTGTGTTGAATTGTGGTTATTGTCGTTTATTGTTTGTAGGGGTGTTGGTTGGGTGGGTTTGGGAAGATGGGTTATTGTATGTTTGTTTTATGTGAGTGGTTTTTTGCGTGAATGGGTAGTTAGTGTATATAGATTAAGGGTTTTGTATTGTAATAGGTCTTCATCGGTTGTTTTTTGGGGGGTTTACATGTTCGTATTTATGTTATGGTTTGTGTTTTTAATTGGGATGGTTCGTTTTTGTGATTTGTAGGTTTGTGGTGTTGGTGTTGTTTTTTGGTAGGTTTGTTCTTTGGGTTTGTTGTTGCGGTTATGGAGTTGTTGGGTTATCACCTTCGGGGTTTTGTTTGCGGTTGGTGTATGTGTTTTTTTTGGGTTGTTTGGTCTTATTTTTTTTTGGGTTAAAGTTTTGGTGTTGTGGGTCAGTAATTGTTCGTTATGGTTGTAAATTTGGGTATTAGTGGGATATGGTTTTTGGGTGGTGGTGTTTTTGTTTTTTTTTTGGTAGTTTTTATGTGGGGTCAGTTCTCTTGGTTATTTTTGTTGTATTTGTTAGTTTGTTTAATTTTTTTTTTGGTGGTCGTGGTTTGGTTGGTTTGGGTTGTATATGTCTTGTTTGTTGTTTGTTCTATGTTTTTGGTTGTTTAGGGGGGGGTGGGGGAGGGGGGGAAATTGTTGTGTATGGTTTTTTTTTTCGTGTTTTGTTTTTTTGTTTTCGGTATTTCTTGGTTGTTTGTTGTCAGCCCCCCCTGTGTTTTTGGTTTAGGAGGTTATGGGTTGTGTGTAGTGACTGTGTGTTCTTTTTGGTTATGTGTGTTATGTGTGACGGGACTTAGTGTGGTTGGGTTTCTGGTTGGGAGGGGTTGTCAGTTTCGTTATTTTTTTGTTACTGGGGTTTTGTTTGTTAGGTGTTCTTGGGTGTGTTTTTGTTGGTTGTGTGATTTTAGCTGTTGTTTTGGTGTTTATGGGTTGTGTTGTTTGTAGGTTGTTTGTGTGTGTTTTTGTTTTTTTCTTTGTGAGTTTGTTTTGTGGGTGGTGGTTATGTGGTTGGTCGCCTCATTTGTGTTTCTATTTTTGTCGTGAAGTGATTTGTATGTTTGTTTGTGGTTTTTTTATTGTGTTTTTTCGGTTGGGGTTTGTAGAGTGGGGGTGGTGTGGCTAGTTTTAGTTTTTTTTGTTGGGTGGGTTTGTGGTGTTGTTGTGGGTTGTTGTCTTCTTACTGTTTGTTTATTGTTGTTTTTTTATGTTTTTTATTGTTTTGTTGGCTTGGGGTTGTTTGCTTTTGGGTGATTTTTTTGTATGGTTATTTGCTTCTTTTGGTTGGTGTGATGGTTGTGTGTGGTGTTTTTGGGGTGGTTTGTTAGTGTTTGGTGGTTGGTTTTTTTGTGTGTTTGGTTGTGGTTTTGTTGTAGTTTTTGGTTTTGTGTTGACTGGTGTCTTGTGGTTCAGTGTGGGGGGCTTTATTTTTATATTCAGTTGTATTTTAGGTTTGTTGGTGGTTTGTTATTTGGTGGTGTGTTCCTTAGTGGATGGTGTGTACCTTTATATCCCGTATATTATTGTGGTTAGTTGTTTTTTGTTGTTTGAGTTGTGTGTGTGTTGTGTGCTTGGTGTGATTTGTTATTATTTATTGGTGTTTTTCTGTTTTTTGTTGGTTTATTTTTTTGGTGGGGTGTTCGATTGATATTTTGTGGGTAGGGTTTTTTAGTTGTGTGCGTTTTGATATTTTGTTTATGTTTTGTGAGTTGGTTTGTTGTGTATAGGTGTTGTGTTTTTTTATGGGGGGTTCGGGGGGTTGGTTTTGCAGTACGTTGTATGTTGGGGGGTTTGTTTTGGGGTACTTTGTGATGTGCCGATTGTTTGGGGGCTTTGTGTTTGGTTGTTGTTAAGGGGGTGATTTGGTTGTATAGTAGTTGTTGTGTTTGTTTTGAGATGGTGCTTGTAGTAATTTTTTTGTTTTTGTTTGTTCGTTTGTATTTATGTTGGTAGGTGGTTTGTTTTTGTTGGGTGGTTATTGTTTGTATTGGTTTGGGTTTTCTGTTTTCATTTTGGCTCTTGGTTGTTGGGTTTTGTGTGGGTTTTGTGTGTTCTTGTGTGTTGTTGGGTTTAGTTTTTTTGGTTATATCTGGTTGGTTGGATATGGGGTTTTGGTTACTTGTTGTATAGTGCTCTTTGTTGTGTGTGGTATATTTTTTGGGGTTGTTGTCGAAGGCTTTGTTCTCTTTTTAGGGGGTAGTTAGGGTTGTTTCTGACTTTTTTTTTTTTGTTTTGTATTCTGGTGTTTTTTTTAATTTCTTGTAGTGGGGGGGGGGTTGTTTATTGTTTTTGGTTGGGCTGTTTTTTTTTGGTTTTTTAATGTTGGGGGTTGTTATCAGTCTCATGTTTTGATGTTTTGTGTTTTTATGGTTGTTGTGTTTTTTTTGTTGTTTTCTGGTTTGGATTTGGTGGATTTTTTTTTTATTGGCGTTGGTTTGGGTTGGTTTTTGTTTTTTTGGTTTTAGGTTTTGTGTTTTTTTTGTATTTTTTTTTTTTATTGTTGTTTTTGGTGTTCTATATGGGGGTTTTGTCTTTTTTTATGTTGTTTTTATGTTTTGTGTGTTTTGGTCTTATTTTGTTTGTTCTGTTTGTTCGGTGGTTGGTTAGTTCATGGTTGATTTTTTTTTTGTTTTTTTTTGGTTGTTGGTTGGTTATTGGAAATGGGAATTTGTGGGTTGGGTGGTTTCTGTCCTGCTTGAGGGTGGGGGTGTTGATCTTTGGTCTCTTTGCTCGGTTATGCGGTTGGTTGTTTGTGGGGTTGTTGTTAGTTATGTCGGTGTGTTTCGTTGTGGCATTGGGTCGTCATTGTAGTGCGTTGCTTGGCGTTTGGGTTGGTTGTGGTGTTACTAAGTTGGATTTTTCGGTTCTTGGGTGAATGGTAGCTTTTTTAGGGTTACTTTGGTGGGGTGTTGTTTTTTTGATGTAGTTAGATTTGGATGTTATTGGTTTGGTTGTTTGTTTTCTGTTTTTTCGGGTGTGGTGGGTTCGATTGTTTTTTTATTTCTTTTTTAGTGATTTTCTGGTTCGTTTTTTTTTTAGGATTGTTTGTAGGGATGGGAGTTCTCGTTTGGTTGGGGGGGTGTGGGGTTTTTGGTGTTTTTAGTTGTTTGTAATGGGGGGTTTTGAGTTTTGGTTGTTGTTAGGTTATTTGGTTTTTTTTTTTAAGTTTGTTTGAGGTTTCAGTTGTTTTTCAGGGTTTTGTGTTCTGTTGTAATGTTTAGTGAAGTTTTTCCGGTCGTTGGGGTTGCGGGGTTGGTGCTTTTTTGGTGTGTTATTTATGGTGGTGTTAGTTATTTCGGTGTTGAGGTTGTGTTTGTGGTTTGGGTTTGGTTTTTTTGGGGTTGATTGTCTTGTTTGTGTGTTTTAGTGGTTGGGGAGTTGCGTGTTCTTTTTGTTTGGTGGTTTGTATTGGACGGGTGTGATGATTGGGGGATTGGTTGTTGGGGGGTGGTTGTTTGGGGTTGGTGTGTTTATGTAATTATGGGGTTGTTTTTGATTTTGTTTTGTGTGTTGTGTTTGGGTATAGGGGTTTGTTAACAAGAGTGTTGGTCTGGTTTGTGTGGGGTTTTCGGTGGTTGTTTCTGTGTGTGTGTGTTTTGGTGGTGGTTAGGGGGGTTGAGTTTGTTGTGTGGTGCTTTGGTATTTGTTGTTTTTTTGTATTATATTGGTTTACTTTGTCTGGTGTGGGTTGTTTAGGTTTGGGGTAACATATTTTGTGTGGGCGGGGGGGGGGTTACTGTGTGTGTTGGTGAAGTTTGTGGTTTGGTTGTTTTTTGGTTGTTTGTGTGGTGTTTTTTGGCGTTGTTGTTAGTTATGTGGGGGTTTTGTTATTGTTTTGGTTAGTTTCATTTTATCGTAGGTGGGAGGTTTTTTTTTTTTTGTTTGTTTTTTTTTTGGCTGAATGGTTCGGCGTGGTGGGTTTTTGGGTTGGTGTTGTTTGGTTTCTGTTTTGTTCTTGTTTTTGTGTTTGGGTGGGTTATACTGGATGTCGTGGTTTGTTTATCTTGTTGTGTTGGTTACTTTGGTTTGGTGTGGGGGAAAAGGCCTTGGTTAGTGTTGTGGGCTCGTGCTCTGGTGGGCGTGTTCGTGTGTGTGATTTGTATAAGTGGCGTTTTGGTTTGTTGTGGGTCTTATAATTTGGTGGTGAGTCTTTTTGCGGCTTTTGTGGGTTGGTTCATGTTGTTAATTTGTGTTTGTGTCAGTGTAATATCGGTTTGGTGTGGATTTGGTGTGTGGCGGTTGGATATTTTTTTTTACAGTTGTTGTATTGGTTTTTTCATGTTGATGGGTTTTTTTTGTTATGTTGTTTTTTTGTGTTTGTTGTGTCTGTGGGGTCGTCGATTGGTTTGTCGGTGTTGTGGAGTGGTGTGTTTGTGTTGATTGTTTTGTTTTTATTTAATAGGTTATTTTTTTATTGGGTAGGTAGTGGGGGTTGGTTCTATTTTTTTTTTTTGCGTGTCATTGTCTTTTTTTTGGTGGTTTTTGTTATTTAGTGTGTTTTTTGTTGACGTGTTGGGTATTGGTTTCGTTTTTGTTTGGGAAGGTTGTGTTGTGTCGGCTTATCGATTATGTTTCTTTGTTAGACGGGGGGGTGGTATTTGTGTTTAGGTTGCGTGGGGTTTTGGTTTTGGTTGCGTGTTTTGAGATTTTAGGTGTTTAGTTTTGGGGGTTTGGGTTCGTTGTTATTGGTGCTTAGTTTTGTTTGGTTTTGTTTTCGGTTCGTGTTTTCACTTAATGTCTTTAGCATTTCTGACGTTTTTGTGTGGGTTTATCGTGCGGTGTCTTTGTCTATTCTTTTGTGTTGTGGGGTCTGTGGCCCTTTTGGGTTTAGGTTGGGGTTGCGTTGGGGTTGTGTGGTTTGGTGTGGTGGCTCTTTATGCTATTTTTTAGGGGGAGGGTTGTTGTTGGTAGTGGGTGTTTAGTTTTTGTATTGGTTTGGGTTGCGTTTGATTGTTGGTTTGGTGTTGGCTGTTCAGTATTTGCGGTGTTTATATGTTTACGTGTGGGGGGTGTTTTTGTGGGTGTTACGTAGTGTCGTGGGTTTTTTGTGTTATGTGTGTGGCTGTGGTTGTATTGTTCCTTGGTGTGTGTTTTTTGGGGTGTTTTGGCGTTGTCGTTTTGTATTGTGTGTTATTGCGGGTTTTTTTGTTGGGTTGGGGTGGGTGTGGTGGTGTGTGTTGTGGGTTGGGGGGGGTGTGTTTTGTGGGGTGATTTGCTTGTGTATGTGTTTGGAGTGGTGTTGTCGAATGGTTGTTTCCGTGGTGTTGGTTTTGTTTGTTTGTGGTGAGGTTGTGTTTTTTTGTTTTAGATGTTGAGGTTGGCTTCGTGATGTGGTAGTTGGTTGTGTTTGGTAGTGTTGGTGTGGATGTGTTGGGGTGTTGGTACCCCGTTAGTGGGTTTTTGGAGTGGGGTATGTGTTTTGTTTTGTGTGGATTGCTTTGGTATTTGTAGTGGTGGTCTTTGTTTGTGTTGTTTGTTTGTTCTGTTTGTGGTACGGGGTCGTTTTTGGTCATCGGGGGTGCTGGCTTTGTATGTGTTGGGTTCTTTCGTTTTTGTGTCGTTTGGTTCTTTTTTCGTGTGGTGTCGGTTTGTTCTGTGGAATGGGTTGTTGTATTGGTTTTAGGGGGACGGTATTTGGTTGTATTTTTTTTTCGGGGGGTTGGTCCGGCTGGAAGTTGGTGTGGCTTGGTGTTGGGTTAGTATTGGGTTGTGGGTTTTTTGGCGGGGTTTCGTGTGTGGTTTTTTTTTTTAGGTGACTGGTGTTTATTTTGAGGTGTTGGTTGCGGTGTGTGTGGTTGGTTTGATGTAGTTGGTTTGTTTGGTGGTTTGTGTTTTTTTCATGTGGGGGGGTTTGAGTTGTGGTTTTGATTGTGTGTTTTTTTGTGTTGGGGGTTTTTTGGGATGGTTGTTTTTGTTTTTGTTGAATTGCATGGTATGGGTGGTGGGGGGGTTGGTTGTGGGGAGGTTAGTATTAGGTGGGGGTGTTTTGGTTTTGAGTTTATTGCTGTGGTTGTGTTCTTTGGGTTTTGGGTGATATGTATTGGATTGGGGTGTTGGGGTGATCTATTGGTTTTGTAGTTGTTAGTTGTATGCGGTGATGGGCGTTGGTGTTTTTTTTGTTGTGGGGTTTTATTGGGGTGTTATAGTTTATTTCTTTTGGTTTGGTTGTTTTTTGTATTGTTGGGGGGGGGTGATGGGGGTGTCGTTAGTGGGGGTTAGTTGGTTGGGTATGCTTGAATGTTTGGGTGTGGGAGGTGATGGATTGGGACGGGAGGTGGTGGGGTTGGTTGTGGGGTGGGTGGGTGTTTTGTCGTTAGTTAGTGTGAAGCTTGGTTAGGGATGCGTTGGTTGTGTTGTTGAGTTGGAGTTATGTTTGTGTTTTGGTTGATGGTGTGGGTTGGTGGTTTTTGTTTTGGGACTTACTGGTTGGTTGTTATTGGATGTAGAGGTATTGGGGGGTCGATTTTGGGTTGTGAATTGTTGTATGGTGGGCAGATTGTGTTAGTGTGTGTTGGTGTTGGTGTTGTTAGTTTGGGGTTAAGTCTGTGGCAGTGTGGGAGCGCGAATTGGCTAGTTTGGGTGTGTGGGTGTTTTTGTGGTGACTCTGTTAGGGGGTTTCGGTGAGTTGGGGGTAGTTGTTGTTGGTTGTGTTGGTTGGATTAGTTTTTATTATAATAGTTGATGGGTTGTTATTGTGTGTTTTGTTTTTGGTGTTGTCGTCGTTCAGTTTTTTTTTTAGGCATGTTAGATGTAGTGTGGGGGGGGCAGTGTTTGATCTGGGCATATATGTATAAATTGTTGAGTGGGGGGGTTGTTGGGGCGTGGGGTATGGGGGTTATTTTCTAGTGTTTGGGTTTTTGGTGGTGGGGTGTTGAGTTGGGGTTGGTTTAGTGTGTGTTTGTTTCCTTTTATCTTTGAGTGGCTGTTATTAGTATTGTTGTGATAGGGTTGTTGTGTGAGTTTGTTGGGGTGGGTATATTGTTTGTGTATGGTGGTTTTTGGGTGGGGTTTTGGGTATGGTTGAGGTTGGGTTGTTTGGGGGTTTGGGGATTGGTGTGGTTGTGTGGTGGTTGGTGTGGTGGTTTTTCGAGTGTTTTGTACGGTTTGTGTGAGCTGTGGTTGTTTCCGAATGTGTGTTTGTGTAGTGTGAGGGTCGTTTTTTCGGATTGTGGTTGCTAGTCTGGTTGTATGGTTTATTGTCGTAGAGGTTTTGTTCGGGGTCTAGTTGGTTTGTCGTGCGGGTGTTTGTTTTTTTTGATGAGTGTTGTTGTAGTGTTGAGGGTTGTGTTAGTGGTTGGGAGTGGTCTTGAGTTTTGTGTTCATGATGTAATTTTGGGTCGTTAAAGGTATGTTCAGTTGGGGTTTTGGTGTTGGTGCGTGTGTGCCGTGGATACGTTGGGGTAGGCATGATGTTGTTATTGGTAGGGTGGGTGTTGTGCTTTTCTGTGGGGGGGTGTTTAGCGTATCGTGTAGTGGGGTTGGGGATGAGGGGTGTGTGATTCTTTGTGGGTTGTATGGCTGTTTGTTAAGTTGGGCTGTGTTTTTGGGTTTGGATGGGGTGTTGGTGCTGCTAGGTAGTCTTATGGCTATGGGGGTGCTGTGGGCGTGTGTTTGGGTATTTGGGGTTGGGTGTGAGTATCTGGTGGGTGGTTGCTTAGTCGTGGTTGGGGCTCTTTTGTCTTGGGTGGCGTTTTGGGTTTGGGGGGGGGTAGGTGGGGGTGGGGGGTTTTGTGTTTGTTGTTGGTTTTTTTTTAGTGTTTTTCTTTGTGTGGGTTGGTGTGCAGTTTTGGGTTAGTGCCCTCGTTTGCGAGGTGTGTTTGTTGGTAGCTGAGTTGGGTGTTGTGTGTTAGCTATTGTTGTTTTGAGCAAGGAGTTGAGGTAAACACTTCTTTTTACTATTTTTAGCTTTGTTTCTTATTTAAATGCTTATTTACTTGTTGCTTATTTTAACTGCTTATCTTTAATGCTTATTGCTTAATTTAGCTTAACTCATCTTTGTTATCAACTGTTTTCACAAAACTTTGCTTAAACCATCATTAATCTGTTTTAAAATTGAATTTTCAAACTTAAAGGGGTGTTTGGGACGAGGACCTAAAACAGGTCAAACCAGTTTTGAAATTGCATTGGATCACTCAGTCCCCTTTAACAAGCTTTATTTAGTTGTGTCAATCTGATTTTAAAAAGTTTTTATTGTTAAATCTTAGTTTAAAGTGTTTTCTAACCATTCTCAAAAATTTGTGTTTTAAAATTCTTGCAAACTTCTTATTTGTGAGCCTTGCCTTTAAAAGTTTTTGAAGCCTTGTTTGTGTCTTGGTTTGGACTAGAATGCAGTAGGATTAGTATTGGCTAAGTGCCTTTTGTCACTTTTGTTTTTGTGCAAAATCTGTCAAGTTAAATTTCCTTTTAAGTTTTAAAAGTCTTTTTCATATTCAAACTTAGCTTGGTTAAAATAGACTTTAGAGTTTGCAATTTAGATTATAAGCTTATTAGGTGTCCTATTTTATCTGTTCATGCTTATTTTGAGTTCTTATGTCCTTTTCCTAGCTTAAATCCTAGGATGCAATTAAGCCCTTTTGTCCTTTAAGAAAATTCACTCAGTAGGAGCTAAGTGCTTTCAGTTTTTTTCTTTGCCTTTTTCTTAGTTTAGCTTATTTTCAAACTCTTTCTTTGATGCTTATTGTAGTCTAGAAGCTAATCTTTAAGCTAGTATAAGCCTTATGGTCATAAGGATCCATTTAGGGGCTTATTTTTAAGCCAAAAGATAGCCCCTTAGGCTGTTTATCTCTAGTTTTAGCCTTAAGATCTTATTTGCTTTTTATGATTTCTCTGCCTGTTTCCTTGGCTTATTTGTGTTCTCATTTGCTTATTAGTTATAATTCTTGTTCTGTTTTGCTTATTTCCCTTTTGAATTATGCTTATTAGTCATTAAAATCCCAAAAAGTTTAAGCCTTAAGCCTTAGTTCATTATAAGCTTTTCTGTCTGTCTTTTTTGTGTTTTTCCATCTTATTTATAAGTTTTCCTAAAAAGTTGTAGTTAAGAAAAATGTTTATTTTCATGTCCTCTTTAAATTTTTGCAAAAAGTTAAAAAAATGTTTTATAAAAAGGGTAAGGCATGGGGGTCAAACCCATGACCTCCCCTTTACACCCACACATCCTTAACACACACTCTTAATGCCAGTAGGGCCATCTGGTTGTGTGCTTCCTTATTTATTCTTTATAGGCTTTTAGGCCCAATAAGCTTATAAGCTATTTTTGCTTTTTAACAGCTTATTGCGATAAGCTGTTTTACCCAGCTTAATTTTTTTAGGTTAAGCTTTGTTCAAGCTACTTTCAGTAATTTTTTAGATTTTTTATAAAATAGTTTAGTATTTTTAATATTTAATTTAGATTAAAATAGTTTTTAATTCATAATAAAAAATTTAAAAGTCAAAAAAATAAAAAATAAAAAATCTAAAATTTTCTTTTATCGTTTAGGACCTAGGAAAAATAGATTTGCATCCGTAGGGTTAATATTTTAAAATTTCATTTTTTAAAGAACGGGATTTCGTTCGCGTTCTGGTTTTCTTCATTTTTCAACTTTAAGTATTCTCGTTTTAGGATTTCCTTTGCCTTTTCTTATAAGTTAGTAAAATAGGATTAGGAAAATTAGAAAAATCATTTTAGGTTTAAATTTAGATAATTTAGGTTTTATTTGTCGTGTTTCTTAAATTCTCGTTATTGATTTCCCAACTTAATTTGTTTTCACCTTCATGATATTTATTTGATTTTAATTGTAGAAATAGATAAACAAATCAAAAATCTTTGAAACCATTCAAAACGCGCGATCACGAACTTAACCGATTCTCAATTCACGCTTCGTCGAGGGAAAACGATCCGGGAGGTATTTAAGACAACTTTGGTTAAAAGTTCGTTTCTAAAACCCGACGGAAAATACTTACTATACTATTATTTGATATAATCCTTATATACTATTATATTATATATATAGTGTGTTCGGAGCGTATCAAATTTTGGCGCCGTTGCCGGGGAAGTGTGTTACGATTATCGTGTTTCGTTCAAAGATTAGTGTTTTTGAAGAACCTTCCTCGTGAAGTTATTTTCCGTTTGTGAATATTTTACACTTCTATTTTCTTTTATTTTAAAAATAACCGTTTGTTAATCGTTGTTACGGCTCACCTTTAGATTACGTGCTATAAGGGAAGTTTAAGGCAGGTTTGATCAACATCACATAACAGGAGAAGGGTTATTCTAAATAGCTCCTCGCGCTTACCAACTCCTCCGCTTTCTTGTACGTATTTTTAGAGAGCTATCGTGCACGCTTAATTTTCGGTTACCAAAAAAATATTTTTTTTTAATTCCTTTTTTTTATGAATTATTTTCAAAAAACCAAAAATATTCTCCGTTACTTCTTATCCGTTTAATTCTTTCTTTTTATCCTCTATATTGTTTAATTCTTTCTTATGACGTCATATAACCAACGTGAGTGTACGGGGTGTGGACAACCATGTGATGGCTTTTATTGTTATCTATGTACGTGTCCGCAGTGTGGTATTAATCTTCTACTTGGAACTTGTTTAAATTGCACTTATGGTGATGGAAAGCCAGTCACTTGTTGTGGGTGTGAAGGCCCGTTAAGAGGAGGATTTTGTTCATTTTGCGCTTCAAGAGATGAAAATTCATTCGATTATAATCTAAATCCGAATTCCTTTAATGAATCTCAATTTTTTTCCGAATACCCTCCACAACTCCAGTACGAGACAAATATTTGTGAGTTATGTGGAAACGATGCTCATTATGATTACGATTGTTCGCCTCAAGTTTTGTTTGTTTACAATCAGAACCCGTGCTTCGATCAAAACTTCAATAATAATTTTCCACAAACTTCGCCAAGTTTTCCACAACAATATCTTTGTTGTGAGAACTGTGAGGGTTCTCATGCGACTTTTCAGTATCAATCAATGAACCAAAATCTATCTAATTCTAATTCTTCCGGTTTTGACCAATTTCAACCCCCGCGGTATCCCGTCATTCATCATTCTCCTCAAGAAACGAGTAAAGAAGTGTTGAAAGCTAGAGAAGACTTAATGAAATCCATTTACACCTTCTTAAGGAAGTTTAGTCGTATACCTTTTGGAGTAACACCAAAGGTTTTATTGATAGCTTGGGAAAGATTTGGTGAAATTAAGCATGCTTTACGGACGAGCATTATCAACAAGAGGATATTCAAGAATTGATGAGTAAACTCCTTGAAGATGTGCGGAATATTAATGAGGAGCTATCAGAATTTATTAATTGTCCAAGTTGGAATCATCTGACCTTCTATAATGATGATGATGGGTATACTATTATATATAGAAAGCCTAAAGTAATCACACCAGACTTACCGATCGAGGAGCCCGATAACTCTCTAAGTATGGAGGACGAGAATTTTAACACTATTCTGGAAACGGAAAAGACTAGTGTTGAGAACCTTGTCCCAATCCCAAGTGAGTTTAAAGGTATTTCCGAAGATATTTGTGATGAACCGTCTTGTGATCATTTTGATGCTGAATGTGGATTTATTAACTCTTTGCTTAATCGAGATATTTCGATCACATCTCCTAAGATTGATTTTCTTCTCGAGGAGTTCGTCGATGAACTCGATTTTATTGATCCAATTTTACCGAGAATTGATGAAGACGATTTTGATGAAGAAGATTTTGATGAAGAAGAAGGAGAAGATGACAATGATATTCTTCAAATAGAGGACGAGATTCTTCGTGAGAAATTATTAAACGTCAATCTTCTCGTTGATAAGATCGAAGCATTGAAACTCACTCCGTTTATTCATTTTGTACTTGAAAATCCCTCTTCTTCTCCTATTCCAGTTGTGGATAGTGACTTTCTTGTAGAGGAGGTTGATACATTTCTTGTTCCAGAAGACTCGATACCTCTGGGTATTGAGAGTGATTTAGACTCGGAGGGGGATAATGTTTTTCTTGACAACTTACTTAACAAAGATCTGATTCCTAAGTATGAGCATTTTACCTTTGACATTGAGCCCGATGCACCCATGATAAATAATTTTGATGAGCTTAATTGACAACCCTACTCCTGATCATGTGCTCAAGTCTCCTTCCTTAGTCCCAATCTTTGTCACGGATAGTAATTCGTTCTTTGAGAAGTCCGATACTTCTTTCTCTTATTCGAATAACTTTTTACCTGAATTCAAGACTTTTAGCGATCATACATAAGAGACGAGAAGTGGCAGTACCACTACTCATGCTAATAAATCTTTCCCGATAGATTCGTTTCTTATTAAGGATTGGATCCCGATCAGGGAGGGTTGACCTAGCGTTGTTATGGACGAGATTTCTGATTAAATTCGACAAATGATCCTCTTTTAGAACTTCCCGAGTTTGAATCATTTCATTTTGATCGACAATATCCCTCAACATCGACCTCCTGAACCACCGGATGTTAAGATTCAGCTATAATTATTACTACCTAAGCACCCGTGAAACCAATTGATGAGCTTAATGAGAATACGAATGTTTTGACCAGGGGGAAGTGAGATTAATGTTTTCATGCAACATGTTTAAAGATTACGATTCCTTCACATTGATCAATCGGACTTTTCACCCGTTTCCACTCACACTACCATGGTGGAATTCTCCTTTACTTCTCTCCACCAGGAGTGAAGACACCATTTTTGACCCCGACATCTCCACTTAGAGCCGGTGGCATCTCATCGGGATGGAACTTTCATGTGCTTTAATGTTTATCCAAACATTAATGAAAGCCCGATTGAGATTTTCTTTTCCATTTGCTTCCCCATGGACAACTTAATTCGGGGTCGAGTCAAGCTCGTGACTCGGTTAACAAAAACAAGCGTTTCTATCTTCTTATCTAATTCCTATAAGATTTGTGATGTAAGGCGGGCTTTTTTTTTGCCTTTTTCTTTTCTCTCTTGTTTCATGCTTTGTGATTTTTATATTGTCCAGGATTGCCACGATATGTAAGCCTTCTCGTGTTCATGTTTTGTCCAACATACATTCGAGTTGTTCAAAAACCTCAGCTTCAATTAGTTGGAATCCGGATAATCCTAAAATCTTATCGACTAAACGTTTATCTTTAGCATACTTAATAAATGGCTTTAGATTTGCGTAGAGACCCTTTTATATCAAGAATATGCATTGGAATTAGTATGGGGGAATCTCACATTGAGGACTAATGTATAGATTAGTATGAGGGGGAATTCCTCAGCATTGTGAGGACAATGTTTTAGTTTTAGGTATGGGGGTAAATCTATCGATTTGATTGTGCCTGCAGCCGTTGTTTTCACGTAATCCCATTTTTACCAACCAAAATTTAAAAAAAAAGAAAAAATTTCAAAAATTTCAAAAAATAATTAAGTGTTTTATGTCACAATTTTGACTTCCGCTGGGTAGAATACAATAAATTTGACTGGATCGAGTCGAGTTTGAGCTCTAAGCTTGTTCTTAAACTTTTAGGCTAAGCGTTCGCAGATTTTTTTAGCGAAGAACGAAAAATGATAGTGTTAAGTATGGGTTGGATGCTAAACAAGGATTATTTGGAAATCTTAAGAGCTCGTGTATGTAATTTGTGGCTTTTTCTCCCATAAGCTTCTAACTGGATTAATAATACGTGCTATTTTTGGAGATTAAACTTAAATCAACAATTTTTATGAAGTTAATAGCAAAAATTTTAGTCTTAGTTCAAACTTATACTTGATTTTTTTTTTTTAAACTCTTCTCTATATAAAGTAAAAAAAATAAAAAAAATGAATGAAATGATAAAAAAATATGTAATAATAATAATAAAAACTGTGGGCTGATAAAAGTTTACTACCTCTTGCCGGCTCACAACTGATGTGGTAGTCTTCTAAAGAAAGCCCATATTAAGAATAAAAATCCGAGACTGATAAAAGTTTGTTGCATCTTGCCGGCTCACAACCGAGGTTGCAGCCTTCTAAAAGGTCGAGGGTTACAATTGTATCAATGTTATGTTTTAATATTAAGTGTGGATTAATAAATGTAAGATCTCTTTTTGTTAAATTTAAATATGCTTTTGAAATTTGACTATTTCATTTTAAGTTTTTAAATAAGCTATGTGTAAAAAGGAAGCTTAAGAGTTTTTGAAACCTAAGGTCCGTGAGTCCCGATACTAGTCTCTGTGGGGTGTCAAAAGCCTGGTCACTTAGCCGTAAGGTTGTGATGTGCCGAGACGAAAGTCGCTACATGGGATGATCTCGCCTTTAAACTCATTATTCTCGGGTGGAACGTGAAGCATAGAATTTTGTAAAACGTTGATCCATGGTTAAAATTCAAAATGGCACATTCACCTAATATATATAATAATTGTCGGGAGTGAAAAGTTCACAAGTTGAAAATATGAGTAGTGTTAGCATCTTAGCTTGTATGTAACGGTTAGAACATTTTGTCAACAAAATTGGGCTTATCATACTAGTAGTGCATTTCCTAACCCAACTGCTAAGAGTATGGAAGTTTTGATCAAAATCTTATTAATGCCTCTTTCAGACAAAACTATACTAGACAGTCATTGTTTTATTCATGAACTGACAAGAGAATGAATGTGATGATTTGGAGTAGATTAATCCATTGAAAAGGTGCTCTGACGGAACTTGAATCATAAAGGGCTGATTTTTCAAACCTATATGATATACTTCTCGAAGAGTGTGTGTCTAAGATGTTACATGTTCATATTTGCTTCTCCTCCTGATTTATAATGATAATACTGAATTACAATGATTGTAATCTTCTATAAGTCAATGAATGTGAAGGTCTTGCACAAATCTTTCGAAAACAAACTGAATCTGTTCACAATAGAGTTCATAATAAGCTTTTAAAGAGTTTGCTAAACTTGAAAAACACTCAATTTCTCTTGAACTTTCTTTACAACATTGTAAAGAATAGATGAAAAAACAACCCAGTTTGCTATAGAAAATGCTTCAAATGTATTCGAAAAGAATGTGAACAAATATCATGGAAATCAAGATTGAAAAAGCTCATGCAGCAAGAACAAGAAACCATGGTGATAATGATGTTAAAGAAAACTCAATTGGTAACAAAGGAATGTCTATGGAAACTCAGTTGTAAACATAGGTTGCTCGACAACAAATGGTCGCAACGGATCTCCATAAACCCATCAGTTTTAGGAAAACCGACTCCTTTTTCAAATTCTCCTGAAATGAGAAGTTTTCAAACGAATCAGTCGGTTAATAAAACTAATGCGTTGGATGGTTTGTTTAAACCAGTCACTCAACCGATTTGCCTCAGAAAAGAAAAACCAAGCGGTTCGAAAACACAAATGTGCATTAACCAGGAATGTTTTGATTGCCCTCCACTACAACACAAACTTGATCACCACTGTTGCTTTTTATTTTCATGCTTCTAGGAAATATAATCCTCACTTGTCTAAATTTTCAGAGTATTCACACTACTAGTGTTTCAGACCAAACTTAAAGTGCTATCAAGTTAAAGGATAAGGTGTTGCCAAACATAGTCAAGTGAAGTATTCAAATGAAAGAACGGTAGAAGGACCATCATAGGACTTCTAGTATTTCTAAGGAAAACAAGTCTGTAATGCATATAATGAAGTTAAACTCCATAACTTCGATTGCAAATGTTGTTTGTGCCTGAATTTGGTGGAATTGTATGTTTAATTTAATCATGATGCTTGTGTTTCTCGTTATTAAAAGAGGTGAATGTTTAGAACTTAAGAAGTATCATGTAGGGCTATAGTCCCCTTATTTAAAGACATTCCAAACCACACAAACAAACCCCATTGCTAGGATAAACCCAAGAGAAAAGCGAACAAATCTGTTGCAAAACCAATAAGAAAATAGTTGACATCAGATACCATATTCGAAAATTACATGAGTTATTATAAGAAGTTGTCATGAGAATAACAAATCAGGAATGGAAATGGTGGATAGCAAAGCGATGTCCATTCAGTAGTTTAGATAATGGACACAAAAGCCACTTAGGACCAAAAGTATGGATGCCTAAGGTAGGAAAAATGCATGAAATAAAAAGTATTAAGTCCCACTATAGACATTGTCTCTAGGATAACTAATGTCTGAAGTTATCAAATTCTTAGATCCAATTTGGTTCACGTGGTCATCGTCCTCTAATTCTCTTGAAGACTTGTAAACTCATTACTTCATTCATTGTTGACTCTGGTTTGCACTGATTCAAATGACGTTTGAACAAAACAGTCAGCATCGTCATATTAATGCCCATTGACGTTTGATCAACGCAGTTTAAAGGCCTCGTTCTTCATCAAATGGACTTCTGATCATAATTGTTCAGAACTGGGATATTCACGACCACAACAATGATACCGTAAGTTCAAAGCTGGTTCCAAAAGTTGTTCCTCTTGCAGTCAGACAGCTACATCACGAACAAGACCTTGGAATTACGTATTCCATTCTTCACATAGCAATGCTGTGTGAATCAGGTAAATAAATACAAAAATCATAAATGTAGTTAATTTCCAAAAGAACTTCTCGATTGTCTCTTAGGAATTCGATAACTTTTACGTGCTTAGAAATGTCGCAATTAACATTGACACGGTTGTTGTAAAGTGAAGTTCGACGAGTGTTTGCATATAGTTTCAAGACATGTCATTTTCTTTAATTTTCTAAATTGCTTATGTGCAATTATCAGTTCATTACCCGGACTTTAAATAAAGGAAGGTTTATAACTTATTACTCCCAACGTGAAATTTAAAGTTTCTCGGTACTTGACGGTACCTACCCCTATTTGGTCTTAGTTTTTCCTGTTTTGGTTCTTACAAAGACATTCAATGTGGTTTAGATCTAAGATTTAGGTTTGTGTAGTGTCAGGTGAGCGTTAACAAGGTGAGGTTGTATGTGTTAGCGCCAGATATACTTTGAGTTTTGCAGAAAGTTGAACACAATTTTTCGAGAATTTCTCAATGACAATTTATAATCTTTCAAAATTGTATGTTCTACACTCCATCCCTTACAATGTTTTCAAAAGGCAACATTTTACAATTTGGTCTATTTTTGTGGGGGAGTTTTTCGAAAAAACAATGTTTTAATGTTTTGGATACATCATTAATGACATTCTTATGTATTCAAAACGTTATCAAAATGTTCCAAACATTCATGCTGGGATACATATTTTCTTCCCACAGAATTTTAAGACATATTTTAATCATAAGGTATTCAAAAGCTAAGGTTTATTGTTTAAAATAGGGGAGAAAAATGTAGTCAAAATATGATTCCTAAATGACTCAATGTGCTGAAAGGAACCATATAGTTTTATGGTTCGATTTATACCCAACAACATCTTACATTTCACGACGATTCTGAAAGTATTAAGATGGTTAGGTTTAGAAATCATTCCTATGATCCAACCAGAACGGAGGATCCTACCCTAGGATAATCCAAAGTTAGAAATAGCAGAGGTCCTTAGGTATGATTGGAGATGAATGTTAAATGGGATTTAATGCCGTCTTAAGATTGAGTTAACACCTGGAACAATCACAACATGGTGTTTGTAATGACGTCTTGGTAAAGCATTGAAGGCGTTTTTGAAGAATTAAAAAGAAATGTGAGGGGTTTAATAGGGTCTAAAGAAAGAAGCCCTCCACACAATTAAGGCAGAGAAAACGGAGTCAATAAATATGCTATCTGAATCACAAGTTTGATTGTTGACATTGAAAAATGGGACATCATGAACCCAGTGATGCAATGCACAACCCTTCCCAGCTATTCAGGTTTCTCTCACAGAAAATCTTGTTATTTGTTCACGGAGATACACACGTTATTATTGACATCTCTTTCCGAGATCGTTGAATATTGAATATGGTGGCATTATGCTCACAGCTCCGAGTACTAAAACTAAAATGCATTATCGAGTCTGAGCCAAGAGATCAATCAAATATTCTCTGTTTTAGGACACATTCCATTTCAAACACTTGTTGACATCATCAGGTTCACAAGCTGTTATCAAGAGTCCTACGCAATATCATTGTGATATTTGCCAGAACATTCAGAGTGATACTCTTTAGTATTCACAATGACGAATGGAAATCCTTCCAGTGTCATCATCAAACAGCACTGCGGTAGGTGACTTGCGAGATTCTATATGAATCAAACTTGTGACAACTGGATATCGATTTGGTCCAGTAAATGAATTGACGGTTGATGAATTTTGATAAAAACATGACACTCTCGATGTGTTGCAAAAACTCTTTAACGAGTGACACGTCGATTGATTTTCAAATCAATTTTCTCGTTTATCACTAACGTAAACCTGCAGGTCAAACGGTGGTAACGGCCCCACCCCTACTACCCCCCTCCCCCCCCCCCCCCACCATTCCAACCCCCGGGCCTCCAAAACATCAATCCCATTCAAATGCTCAATCTACGAAGACATACTATCTGAAAGTCAAGATTGACAAGCATAGACTTCCGCTAACTTTGTTTGAAGCTTTCAAGGATATGCAAAAGTATGAGCATGTTGGTAAAAAACAAAGATAGCAAGATCGGCAAAGAATGAAAAGACAATGACAAAGGCTCAAAGTCATGATCGCAAAGCATTGAAAGGAACAAGCCTACACAAATAACGTAGACAAAGGACCAAGAAGAACACTGAGATACCCTCAATCCCCACCCCTTATGTTTTTTTTTTTTTTTATAATTAAACGACCCAAAAGCAATCTCACTGATTTCATGAAGGAGTGTCATCAATGAACCACTTCGGGGAGATTGTTAAGCCTCAATTTGATTGTAGTCAATAAGGAAGCTCGTTCCTGTGTTCAAGACCTCACTGTTCGAGGGGGATGAGATATGTTAGCCTTAATTTATTGGAGTCGAAACAAGGAGCTCGGTCACTCTACGATGGAGCTTCGGTCTTTAATTAGTTAATGTTGTAATAAAATAATATCGGGAATCGGGCTCGATAGTTAATCTAATATTGTATATGTTTCGGGTTTAATCCCAAGCAAAACCCGAGCCCGGGTCCTAGTTAAATATCCCACGCGTCGTAGGGATATATATATATTTAGATATTTTCTTTTCAGAAACATATCTAACTATATATAGATATTTTCTTATTAGAAAATATCTAGTTATTCATTCTAAAAAATCTAATTTTCTTTTCTATCTCTTTTCTCTCAACTCTCTCTCATCTCTCTCTCATTTTCGAGTCTCTCTCTCTCTCTAGTTTCTTTGATTCGTGGTTCGGGTTATGAAGGAAAGTGTAAATCAGGGAACTACTATAATATTCTTATATATATATATATATCATATATATATATATATTTATATTTTAATATATATATATTATATATATATAATATTCGTATAGGTATTTGGAGACGTATCATCCCTACTAGCTTAATAAACGTTATATAACTGTTAAATAAATAAAGATACTTTGGTTTTTTTGATTCTTAGTTTTTAAAATCCCTTCGTAAGAGATTCCTTCTGGTTGCAAGTAAGGTACGAATCGAGGTTCTGTCAGTGTTGTGGGAAATAGGGTACCGATTCATGTACGGCTCTGCTACGTTGTCTAGGTAGTTAAAATGACAAAGGATTGAAATTTGGCTAAAAATATAATATATTACATTTAAACCGAAGCCAAAATAAAAACCATTGGACCAATGGTCGGCTTGTATACCGATGTACATGGCAGTCCAGTCATTTAGGGTGGACCTATGGTCGGCTCCTCGCATACGTGTGGCAGTTTTCAAAAGAGGGCCCATAGTAAGAATAATAAATCGAGACTGATAATATTTTACTAGACATTGGTCGGCTTGAATACGATGTGGCAGTTTTTCAAAATGAGTCAAGGATCTACTAGTCGAAATAAAATCCCTAGACCATTGGTCAGACTCGCATACGATGTGACAGTTGTTTAAAGGGACGAGGGATAATAATGTCTGCAAGAATAAATAATAATAAAGCAATTTCGGACTCTGGGGTTATCTAATAAAGCCTCCATCTCTGGTGAACTCGTAGTTTAGTTTTTTTGCATGAATTAGAAGGATAACCCCTTAAATCAAGACGAAATTAGAACCTTAATGTGGACATTTCTCACCATATCGTCTTTTAGGAAGGATTTCAAAACTATTATGGTCTAAACCGGGTTTACTTTATATTAGTAAAGACATAATTTATTTTTCATTAATAATAACAATAATAAAACCCTTAGAGAATTTAGGAATAAGGGGGCGAAAAGTAGATGCGTTTACACAATTAGCATTTATGAGTAGTGTTAGCATCTAATCTAATATTTGACTGTGATTTTGTTTTAAGCTTAGTTTGGGGATTGTGAAAAGTTCCTAAGAGAATGACGACACTCCCATTCTTTAAGCCTTTTTGAAAAATTTTATATAAAATTCATTATCTTAGTTTTTTATCTATTTAATAAGTGGTTAAAAACGGGGGGTCCTTTAGATAATAATGATTTTTAACTTCTTTAATGGACCTTTGCTGTTCTTGTTTGATTGTAAGGGATTATTAGTTAAGCGGGGAAAAAATTATTTATTTCCGGACATGTTTTATAAACTTGCGGTGTGGGACCAACAATGGTCTTTGTATGGGGGAATTGACAAGGAGTTGTGTGTGCTAAAAACACACGTCTTTATAAACCCATAAAACACTATTAATCGGACTAAAAATACTAAAATATGGATAATTATATTGCAAATATGTTTGTTTGGTATTTTTATGTCTTGCAGGTAAAACGGATTGAAAACAAAGAAATCAAAAACACGGTTATTTCGGGTTTCGTTTCGATCTAAGAGTTCTTAATATTCAGATCAAGACACAGTCTTGTGAAATAATTCTCCCAACATGCCATTGGAAAGAGCCCCCCAAAGACCGTCCCGTCTTTATGCGAAATTGTTCGACTTCGCGATTTGCGAAAATTACGAGTTTAACGGTCTGCCCTCAATTATATTGGGCCAGCCGTATACCCGATTTTATGGGATGGGCCAGCCCATGCTATCTATAGCCCAAGTTAGGTCCCAACAGCTCTTTTTAGCACAGAACAAATGAAATTAAAAATTTGATTATGAGATTGTGAGGGGATGATGTATCTGACATCATGGTCACATGCATTGTTATTAAATCTCTTTGTCACTGGACATCCCACTAGTTTAGTGATTGGAAAGACGAGTTAATAAGTGTACAACGTGGCAAGGAATATTGTGTATAACTTTCAATTCACTTCAATGAAGATCAATATGGACGAAAAATTATTGCGTACTATGAATGCGGTTTGAATGGACACGTGGAACTCATCAGTTGGTGGATCGATTTTGCAATGCGTATGCCAATGATTGGAGGCCAATGATTGGCTAATCATTGTGGTAATGATTGGGACATTTACAAAACTACCCCCTCACTTTGGCTATAAATTAAAGACGCCTCCCATAGTTTTGATTGTTATAATGTAGAGGACTTAATTTTTCTACTTTTTCGCTTATTTTGGAGGTAGGTTAGTTTTTAGCTTATTTTAGTCTTAGGGTTATTGTAAAAGCTTATTCTAGCTTAATTAGATTCAACTTATTGTTAAATCTTGGCTTATTGGAATGATATGGTTTGGGCTTTGCTTAGTTCGCTTATTCTCACAGCTTTTCCTTTACTTCTTTTCTTATTTTTGGCTTATCAAGCTTAAGCTTTTCATCAGCTTATTGCTGGCTTGTTTACCAGCTAATTCAGAAACTAATGTGAAGCCGAATAAGTTTTTTTCAAAACCTCATTCGGTTCATTCCTTATTTCTTTAATAAGCTTGGCTTAATAAGCTCTCAAATAAGTTTAGGGATTCGGCTTATGTTAAATAAGTTTCTTTGGGTTTGATCATCGAATAAGTTGTTGGGGCTTGTTGTTTCTTTTCAGCTTTTATTCCTTGTTCGAATAAGCTGTTATAGCTTATTCGATTTGGGTATTTAGCTTAAATCACTAAATTTTGTAGCTTATTTAGTTTCATTTGGTCTCGGTTTGAATAGTCATTCTAGTTTAAATGGCTTATCAGTGATGCTATGCGTAGTTTTTGTTTCGATGGTAGTTTGTTGATGATGAATCTCGTTTTATCACATGCTCATTTGATCTAGAATCCGAAAGCTTTTTGCTTATTATTTTTTTTTCGAGTCTCTTTGAACTATTAAAAGTCCTTCAAAATCTTATTTGTTTTTACTGCCATTAGTTTTCACAAAGCAAACATGCAAATTATATATTGGACCTGCGCCCGGTTTGTAAGATTGCATATGGGCCACGTTTTTTGGTTAAATGTTTTGGGGTTGAGAATGAATGAACTAATAGACTGTTTGGCCGTGTGGTTTAATTTGGATTGCAATTTGGTACCAGTGATAACTGTTAACTATTAACAAGTTTATTGTTTTATGTTTTGTGTTGTTTTTTTACTGGTCTACTCATAAGGCGTGGAGCTTAAGGGTTTAATAAGCTAGATAGAAATTGACTATTTTCTTTAGCTTATTAAATCGGGTGGTAATCGTTTATTTGCGGCTCTCCAATTCGGTCTCATTTTCTATCATTTTTCAATTAATTAGTATAGATTAATATTTAGCGTATTATGTTTAGTTTAGCTTATTTGATTAATATGCTTAGTGAGTAGCTTTTCTTTTATGCTTGTTAAGTAAATTGGTGTTTAGTGAATTAAGTGTGGAATTTAATAAGTGATTAGTGATTAATAATTTGTAAAAATTATTTAGGTTAAAGTTTTATTTAGTCGAATGGACAAAAGCCGTAAGATTAAGTAGGCATTAAATTTGTAATTAATTTCTTGATAAAAAGTCGTTTTCAATATTAAGCCAACGTTTTGAGGAATTGATTTATTAGAAGGAAATTAGTTCATCATTAAGATCTAAAAATTTCACACTTAAGAATCTATTCACTTTTACTTGACAAGCATATTTTTCTTTATATATCTTTCATCTTATTAGCTTATTTGTTAATTAGTATAATCTAGTTTAGTGTTATTTTATTTTTAGTTTTAATTAAAAACCAAAAATTTATAGATATTTGAGCATTAATTTTAAAACATTAACATAGATTTCAATTCATCTCTCGCCGTGGATACGACATTCGGAGGATAGACTATTACTTTTCCTAAAGTAATTTTTTTATCTAACGGGATACTCTTTATACTATTACTATTTGATATTATATATGTATATATATATATATATATATATATATATATATATATATATATATATATATATATATATATATATATATATTCAGTTATCTTCATGGATACGGCATATGTAGACAGAGTGAATACGCCGTATTGGGAATTGGTCAAACGCGTTTTCTTGTGAAGTCTTGGCGCTGATACGCCGTATCTCTTTTGCTGGATACAGCGTATTGGTGAAAATTCAGCAATCTTCAAATGTCATCTTTTTAGCTTCAAATTATGCGCCTTTTAGCTTATATTTACAACACACTCATGAATTACTGCATTTATCAACTTTAAAGCAATTAAGTCCCAAATAATGCAATAATTATATAAAAGTGGGCAAAATAGATGAGGTAAATGATATAATAAAGTGACGTTATTTGATGTCATCAAAGGTCAAGTCACTCGCATTCGTCATCAAAAAGAAGTTGAGGTTCAAGATTACAAATTCTCACTCGTGAAATTGTGTCAACTTTGAAACCTTTAGAAGAAATAATTCAGGAAAATGTTTTTTGTTTGGGGTGTAATCCGAATCATGTTCCCGCGTGTCTTTGTTACATGCTTTATTATGTCGCAAACTCCGAGAAATTCAATCTCGCCTACTACATGGCAAAACGAATGGAGTTGGTTACTAAGCAAGCTAGGTTAATTCTACCCTATGGTATGCTATTAACCCGTTTGTTTAAATTCATCTTTGATGAAAATCAAAATTCCATACTCGGTCTCATAGATATATATAGAATTCTGCGGAAAGCCGTATTTGATCGCCACTCCCTTTGGCAGCATCCACTAATTCAGAACTTAATTTGAAAGCCATTGCAAAATGAGTGTTATGTCTTGTACGATCGTGTCATGAATCCTCTTTCCGCTCAACTAGAGCGAAAGCCTAGAAAGGATCGTGGCACGAGAAGAGGTCGTCACTCCACTTCCTCTTCTTCCGCCTTTGACCAACCATCTTCTTCTCGTCTTAATGATGACGATGATGATGATGGAAATGGCGAAGGGACCTCGTGTGCAAGCACTCCCTCCCCCATTCGTTATGTCAATTCTTTAACCAATCAAAGTCCTCAAGTTTTTCAAAACCTACCTAATATTGACCCTCACTTGGAACCATTTTACACCCGCCAAACTGAAATCATCAACCATCAAGTACAATTACGAGATGAGCAACGTGGTGGAGTAAGGTCAATCAGAAAAAGTCTAAGAAGATTGTGGAGAAACATAAAAAAGTAAGCTATGAGGGAAATTACTTTATGACATTATTATCTATATTATATACTAATTTATTATGCTTAGGTACTTAAACTTATGCTATTTACTAGCAACTTAGTACGGGCAACATTACTTGCCTTGGATGATCTTTCAATTTTATCATCCTAAACCCATGTTTGCATGCACCTTGATACACCTTGGTTACTTTTAATGATATTATGCATGTTTATAAACTAGTCAATTTGCCTACATGTGCTTACTTGAATAGAACATGGGTTACTTGGTTTTGCGTGTTTGATCATTAAGTATTAGATGATTCATGATGAAATAGGATTGATTAAAAAAGGGGTAATCTAGAAAACATTTTATAGGACTTACAGGAAATCAGGAAAACTAGAAAAATTTTATGTCTTCAGGAAACGGCCCCCATAAATAAAGGACAGCCCCCTAATATATCTGGGACCGCCATATATTTAAGGGACCGCCATCAGAAGTCACAAAATTTTTACTGTGGCTCCTGATTTTCTGTGCAGTTGACTATTCTTTCTTAGACGCAGCTAAACCTTTTGCATTTTTCTAAACCACTTTTGGAATCCAAAAACTCAACTCTCATGCTTTTTCACTTTGATACTTTCCTCCCTAATTAAATAAGCCATACTTCTCATTCTTCTTATCATCTTCCTCAAACTATTCTACCATGAATTCCACCAATGCTTCCTCATCTAACTCTTCCATGAAAATCAAACTCACAATAATCCCTCCTAGACAACTATTTGTCAACATATCTAGTGATGAAGATGTCACCACCACACCTTCTCCTACAACAACTTCTTCATCTCCAACTCCTCCAAATGCACCATCAAAAACCACATCCACTAATTAAACATCATCAAGTCAAGAGAACACATCTTCTTCCTTTCACTCAAAACTTCAAATTTCACCACCATCTTCACATGAACCAACTTCTCCTCATCATTTTAACCCTTTGCTTGACAACATTTCGGATATTCCTCCTAGACCTCTAAACCCTCAACCACTTCAAAGTCATCCTTTTTTGGATATCACACTCTCTTTGTCACCAATCACTCCTCTTGATCACATTCATGACACTTCATTACCACCATCTCCACCACAACCTTAATCACCTATCATGGGCCATCCTCTTTTCTACAACTATCATGACTATCATAGGTCAACTTGCATATATTGCTCTTATAACCGTAACCTTTTCTTCACTTTAAGAGATGCGATGAACATCATGTTTGCTCATCTTGAATATCTTCTTACTACCGCAATTACCCCACACTTTCCATCTCCACCTTGAAAAGTCTTCAAATGTTTTCATAAATATGTCACCTCAAACCTTTTTGCTCAAAAAGTCATTCTCTATGAATCATGAATCATTTAGGACTTATGTAGTATTGTTTCTCTTTATCTCATGAAGTATGTAGTGTAACTTATGGATTAATTATCTTGTATTAGCTCTTGTTTTATTTTGCATGAATGTATTAGTTGCATTTTCTATTGTATGAGTTTCTTGTTGGTTGAATGAAACTCTATTTTGGGTGACTTGATTTAATTGCTTTAAAAAGATATTTGTCTTGCACTTGTATTTCTAACTTTGTTGTGTAGCACATAATTTTCATAAGATCGATCCCTTGGTGCCTCGAACAAGGGGGAGCATACATCAAGGGGGAGTCTTGATGTCGTCGATTTCTTTCTTCCTACAACAACTCGACGATCATTCTTTTTGAATTCGACAAAAGGAGAAAAAATGGAACAAAACTCATTTAATAATTTGACATCTTTAATTTTATTTAAAATGAGTTTATATTTTTTCATCATCAAAAAGGGGGAGATTGTTAATATAAATAATGTTTAAAAATGTTATTTATATTTTTTGACCTCTCAACGTTTTGATAATAACAAAATGTTAAAACGTTTACAATAAAATTAAACGTTTACAAATTATTAATCGTAAAATTCCATTTCTAAGATTAATGATCACTTAAGGTATGAACAAACAAATCATTAAGCATGATTAGTGATCAGGAAAATATTTTTCTCTCATCTATTACATTTTTACACAATATTTTCACAAAATTAATTATACAAAATATTTTCTAATTAAAAGAAAAGTTTTATTAAAAACATAAAATTTGAAATTCAAATTTTACCTCCAAAACGGAAGCTTCTATACCAGATACAACATTCTCCACAAAAAGACAAAAAAGGAAGCGGAGTCTAGGTGGCGGCCCCCTTATATATATGGGACCGCCGGGACCGCCACAAGTTACCATTGGCTTTTCATGTCTATAAATACTGGTCCACCCCTTGCTGAAAATAATTCCTCTTTGCACGAAATTTTTTAGTCTTTTCTATCTCTCTCTTAAACTTCTTTCTCTCACTAAAACTCTTGATTACTAACATACTTGGATCTTGTTTCAAGTGATCTAATCTCTTCTTCTCATCTCTTCTCTCTCATTCAATTGCAAGAGAAGAACACTCGTATTCGTCAAGAAACGAAGTGTTGATTAGTGATCTCTCCTCTCTTCTTCTAAGTACCAAACTTCTATTGTATTTATCTTGTGTATTTTTATGATTCGGATATTGTGTAGACTCGATTGTGTAGATCTTGTGAGTGTGTATATTGTGACAACCGTGGTTAGAGCCGGTTGGTCAGTTTGTTTAGAATTTATTTGAAGCGTTTACGTGTGCTCTTTATGTGTTTTATGTGTTTCATGAGAGATATGTGTATGATATTTAAGTACATGATTGATGAATCATGGTACTAGTTGAAATGAGATTGAATGGAAATGAGATCATTTGGAAGCTTTGCGTGGTTTCAAATGTCATGTACGTAATTTTCTGTGTACGTACTATACATATATATAATACATATTATATATATTATGTTTGTATTTTACTGATTTTAGAATACTTTCCATTTTTATAAATAAATAGAAATGAAGGTTTGTTAGAAATCTAGTTAGAAAGTTCAAGGTTTAGCGAAATAAGCAAATGTTTTAACCTATAATAAAAAATATAGGTATTAAAGTTGTAAATAATAATAAAAAAAATTATATAATAGAAAAAAAATGAATTTTAGTAAAAGAAAAGAAAAAGGGAAAAATATTCTAATTAGATTATAACTTGTTTTTGGTAATTATCTTTTAAGGCCTATAAATACAAATTAAACCTAAACCATTTGATTTTCAAGCTTAAAGGTATTGTTTTCTTAATCCTTTTTTAATACAATTAATTTTTATTAATGTGACGATCATTAAGGATAGATTAGGTTATTGTAAATAATCTGTAATTAAGAGGTTTTGATCATCAAAAATCATTTTAGGGATAATAATTAGGGTTTTGGGTAAGTTAATTAGGGTTAATTATGCTAAATTCGGAATAGAAATCTGAGCAGAATTTTAGGTCATCTTGCGAGAGCCATATCTCGGTCATACGGATAATTTTTATTGATTTTCTTGAGCCTAAAATTAACTACAAAGAGTCTACTTTCCAACCCAAGTAGTTTGATGAATTAAAAGTGAGTAGAAGTTAGTCAAATTAATCAAACAAGATTCGTTATCAAAGCTGAGTTTTTGGGGCAGATTCTAAGTTGTGTTTGTGAGGTCAAAAACCATATCAAAATGTCTTTTTAATTAATGGGCTTGCTACTGTAGCAAGTTCATGATGTTTATGATTTTTAAGAATTTTTGTAGAATTTTCCTAAGTGTTTAAATGGGTCTGCTCAAGCTAAACCTTTTGAAGGTCGAATCAGGTCAAATTCTAGACACTCTATGATGTTGAATTTTTATAAAATGGTTACACTCACTATTATTTTTATCCGAAAATCATAGAAGCTCACAACTCATTGGGGAGCTATGGGATGTAAGAAGAAGAACCAATTAGATGTTTAAGTATTTTATTTAGAGTCATCTTGTGACTTTAAAAACTAAGTAAATAGCATAAAGTTGAGAAGTAAAGGTTGTGAGGTAATTTGAGGTTAGCAAGTATGAGGAGTATATAGAAGAGTTGAATCAAGATAGAATATAGAGTATCCATCGTTGTGATTGTTACATCGACTTGGGTGTGTGACCTAATTGATGGTAACATATGTGTATATTCTTTTGTTTAGATTCTTTGCAAGATTATGTAAAGGAATTAGAATTTGCTTTGCATTAGGTGGGTTTTACAGTCTGACTTTTTACTTATATTTTGAGATGGAAATGATGCAAAACTATTTTTGAATTATGAACCGTGATATATTTTTTTAAGTGTCGAACTATATGATTGCTATGTGCTATTGCTATGTGATATGAATTGTGGTAAGGCATGTGTATGTGAGGATGACATGACCTTGTGTGAGACCCGAACGGACTTAGCTAGTCAAGTGGGTCAGTCTTGCGCGGAGATATTCAGTCTTGCGTGGAGATAATTGTGGGACAAAGGGGTACGATCCACCCTAGATAAATGTGAATTTATGTTGTGATATAATAGCCATGCATATATGTTCGTAAATGTTGTTTTTGTTGATCGCGATGTCATAAGTGAGTCTTAAACCTGTAACTCTAACCAACAATTTTTGTTGACATTTTAAGCATCATTTTTAGGTGAGCAAAACATGTGAAGAGTTAGGAAGAGGAATTAGCTAGACCATAGGCTTGCATTGTGGAATCTATGTTCATTTGTTTTGTCTTAGTTGGTTGCACTATATGAATTTGAATGATAAATGTTGTAGGTGTTATCGTAACACTTTGTGTCTTTTATATATTGGATTTTAATTCATTTAGTATTTCTCTATTTTGACGCCTTGTGTTGTGATGATGCCTATTGATCATGTCTTGCGATTCCGCCTTGGCGGGGTGTGACATCTGGCTTGTCTCTAGATAAACAAAAGAGTCTTTGTTCACTTTCTTTGAATACGTTTGTAATAACCATAGTTTCCCGTTTATCAGTATAAATAATGCCTGTGATCAGGTAGAATTCTGAAGAATCTCCTTGATAGGGTTTCGCGGCTGCACTAGCCGTTCTCAATACCGAAGCGTCTCAAAGCAGACAACACAGTATGAGTGAATCAGTTAGACAAAGTTTCACCGATTGAAGAGGAAATTGATTTAAAAATAAATCGACGTGTCACTTGAGAAAGTGTTTTTGTAACACATCGAAAGTTTTAAGCTTTTATTAAAATTCATCAACCGTCAATTCATAAACTGGACCGAATCAATATTAAGTGTTACAAGTTTGATCCATTAAGGATCTCACAAGTCACCTACCAAGAGCTTGTTTGATGTTGGCTCAAGCAGGATTTCCATCTTCACTGTGAATACCTAAGTATCACTCGGATGTTCTGGCAATACCACAAGGATAATGCGTAGGACTCTTATGATAATCCTTGTTTTCACAGTGTGTGAATGACAAGTAAATTGGAATAGTGTCCTAATGAGATTTATGGATGATCTCTTGGCTCAAGACTCAATTGTGCATTTTGGTTTTAGTGATCAGAGGCTGGAGCGGACTGCCACCTTTTCAATATCAACTAACTCAAAGTGAGAAAGTCAATAGATAACGTGTTTAGTCTCCGTGAGAAATGAAACAGAAAAATTTTGAGAGATTCTGAGTGGCTAGGGAGGGTTATGCATTACATCACTGGGTCTATGATGACTTTCTTCAATGTTAGCAACCATCATTGTGATTCTGACAGCAGATGTATTGACTCGGTTTCTGCCTAATTGTATCGAGGGCTTCTTTATTTTCACCCTTTATCCTTACAATTCTTTTTCATTCTTCAACCCTTACAGTGCTTACCGAGACTTCATTACTAGTACCTTGTTGGGTTTGTTCCAATACTAGCTCCATCTTAGTTGGCACTATTCCCTTATTCTCACTTTTACTCGTTTTTTATATTATAACTAAGGACTCTTACACTAACTAGTGGATTGTCCCTAGGTAGATCTCTCCGGTTGTGGCTGGATCATGGGAACGGATACTAATAACGTATAAATACGTAGTAGCCGTATGTATATAATATATAGTATATCCCGTTAGATAAGAAAATTACTTTAGAAAAAGTAATTTTCTATCTTTCGAGTGTCGTATCCACGGCGAGAGATGAATTGAAATCCATGTTAATGTCTTGTTTGATGCTTGAATGTCATTTGAGATTTTTAGTTTTAGAAATCAAACTACTTTTTAGAAAACTATTTTCAAAACTAAAAATTATACTAATATTAATGCTAGAATTATACTAAACAATTAAACTACGAGAATTAAGCTAAAATGAACTAAAAGATTTATAAGACAAAAATGCTTGTCAAGTGACGTGAAATGTTCATTAAGTGTAAATTAAGGTTTTTTAAAAAATTGAAGTTTATTAATTAACAAGCCTTTTTATAATCCACACTTAATTCTCAATTCACACTATCACTTGACAAGCACTAATTAAACTACTTGCTAAGCATAATGATCAAAGAAACAAAGCGAAACATTTTTATTTTAAGCTAAACTAATGAATTGAAAAGGGATAGAAAATTGAACCGAGTCGAAGAACCGCAAATGAATATAAAACCACCCGATCTAATAATCTATCAAAATAAATAAGTTTAGGAGCTAAAAGCTTTAAACTTAAAATATTAAGCTAGTTTACTAGACCCGTAAGCTCTACGCCTCATGAGTTGACCAGTAACAAAGTCAAAAATACAAACACAAGGCTAACTGTTAACAGACACAAATATATAAAACCAGACGCAAGGGATTCACGAAATAAGCTCACACGAATAATATAAATATTGAAAACTAGATTAACACTTTTGAAACAAAAATTAGAATAAGCTAAAAAGTCTAAAAACTTATCGAAGAAGAAAAGGAGTCGAAGAGTTATAAATAAGCCGACCCTTCAACCAAGTTCATTGCTCCCTTATTGCTTTTTTCGAATCGAGCTAAAGATCTAGAGTAAAAACAACCGAATAAGACAGATAATAAGCAACCCAAACCACTTCCGAGACCGAATAAGATGAGTTTTTAGCTAACAAGCTCTCGGATCTAAAAGTAACTAGGCTTATAAATAAGCCGAGCTTATAAGCTCAACGTACTTTTTATGTTATACGAATCGAGCTAGAACAATAATAAGCAAAACGAAACAATAATCTTTAAAACTACAAGTTTAAGCTATTCGATTTTCAAAGATGACTTAGACTTATAAATAAGCCAAGCTAG
>BQNB010011941.1:53093-80273 GCA_026074375.1 Tanacetum coccineum
TGTTGGGTTTATTTACCCGACCCAATACCGAATGTTATTCGATTAACTATTGACTATGAGCTATAATAAACGGTAAAATACACGGGGTGACCGAGTCTTTTTCTCATATCTAACAATATTGTATAATATATCTTGTACATTATTATGTAGTGTAACTTTCGGTGTTAGATATATTTTATAACATATCTAACACATACCCCTCTAATATTACGGGGGAGCATTTATATGTTCCCTAATCGGCTTGTGAATAATCGACACATTTTTCTCCTAGATTTTTTTAACATATTTGAATCATTTGATATCCAAAATATCAAAGGTTTTAAAATTTTGATAAGGGGATAAAATGTGATTAAAATATGAAAACTTATAAAAATGTGATTTTATGGACTCAAGTGTGTACTCCATCCTCCATGTGCTAAACATTTGTGTATATCGATGCACATCTTGAGGGGGGCGTTTCTAAAAAGCCAAAACAATCGAGGTACAAAAAGCTTTTATATTTATATCACAAGTACCTTGATTGAGTTTTTCAAATGGTTTTATGGCAAGGAGAATAGTACCAAAAGACCAACCATGCATTTAATTTTATTAGAGTTATAAGGTTGGTAAGGTTAGGTATTCATTCCCATGATCCAGCCAGAACCAGAGGGATCTACCCAGGGACAATCCACTAGTTAGTGTAGAAGTCCTTAGGTATGATATAAAAAGGATTAAAAGTGAGAATAAGGGAATAGTGCCGACTGAAATGAAGCTAGTACTAGAACAAACCCAACAAGGTACTCGTCATGAGGTCTCAGTAAGCACTAAAGGGGTTGAAGAATGAAAAAGAATTATAAGGATAAAGGGTGAAAAGAAAGAAGCCCTCCATACACTTAGCAGAACCCAGTTGTCAATGCATAAACTATCATTTTGTCTGGTATTTGAAGAAATTCGTCATGTACCCAGTGACCAATGCACAAACCCTTCCAAGCCACTCAAGGTCTCTTAATAGACTGCTTGTTTCCATTTCTCATGTAGATTCACGCATTTTCTACCGACTTCTCAACGATTTAGTTTAGTTTATATGAAAAAGTATATAATCATCTCCAGCCTTTGATCACTAAAACCAAAACGCACTATTAAGTCTAGAGCCAAGAGATTATCCATAAATCTCATTAGGACAACTATTCCAATATATTGGTCTTTTTTCAGCACAACTGTGGTAATGCCAAAAACACCAGAGTGATACAAATGTATTCACAATAAGATGGATATCCCTGCTAGAGCCAACTATCAAACAAGCTCTAGTTAGTGGCATTGTGCGATTTTATAAGAATCAAACTTGTGTCAACTGGAAAGAAACGATGGTGCGATTCTACGAGAAACAACTTGTTCCAGCAACTAAGAATGACGGTTATAACATTTGACAACCATTCAAAACTATCAAAGTGTTACAAAATATTTTCATAAATTAACACATAGGAATGATTTTTCAAATCAAATTACTCTTTATTGCCAACATGTTTCCATTACAGGAACATTAAAAGATGGAGATGGAGAAGGAAGATACCCAGTTCCATTAATGTCAAGTTAATAACCGAATGCTCAGAACACACGACCTACCTGTTTATGAAGTTATAAAAGTAACTCATATAGGTGACAAAGCTTCTGCAAACTCTGTTATCATCATATCTTCTCATTTTCACGAGTGTCACAAGATGGTAATAAAATTACTAGATGATGAGAGATTAATTTGGCTGATGATCTCAATAAAAGCTTCATGATCAAATCAAAACAAGTCAAAGTGAAACAAGCTCAATTGTTATTCCTAAAGATCACTACAAACAAAGTACTAATGTAACATGAATAATCAAAAAAAAGACTGAAGCTGTCAGAGCTTAAAGCAAAGTCCTAGAGTTTTCAAGGGTGACCTCCCTTAGGGGGAGAATGTTAGATATGAGTAAAAAGACTAATCGGTCACACCTCCGGTATATTTATTTTTTATAATATTGTAGTTTAATAGTTAATGTATGTCTTCGGTTTTAAGGCCGGGTATCTATTACCCGGTAATTTTGTAAAAACTATATAAGCCTCTTCCAACTTTGGAAGAGGCAAGCTAGTCATTTTACACTTTTCATATTAAACACATTTTCTCTCACTAGATATTCTCTCTCATGTGTTTCTCTCTCTAGAAACTAGCCCAATCACAAGAATCATCATCGTGTGATGAAATAAACGATCCTACAAGAGCTACAAATCCCACTATAAAAACCTCACATGCATTAAGTTTTGAAGGAGTTATATTTTTGGTTGGTTCTTAAAGATTTCGAGTATAAGGGTATGTTTATTATAGCTAGATTAGTGTTTTGAGCAATTGGTTGTATTGAAAAAGGGTTCGGTTTGTTTGGTTTAGGTCTCGTCCATACGGTCCAACAAAGGGGGAAACGAAATCAAGTTTTGTTATTGCTTTGTGAGTATTCTTGTTATGTTTTCGTGTCGATAAATTTGATGTTATTGCATGTATACGATTATTGCTAGATGATTCAAGTGCGAAAAATATTGAAAGCGTGTTTTGTTATTGACTAAGGTTTGATGGTTTTGGTATAATTACATAGACTAGTTAAGCGTATTTTGAGAGTCGGATTATGTCGAATATGTCGTTTTCATAGGTTTTGGGTTGACTATGTTTGACCAGAAAGTTTGACTTGACCGTAGCGAATCGAGAAATTTTTAAAATCTATTTTAGGCTTTTGAATATGATAAAGAATGTTCTAAGGTTCGTTTTGATATAAGGTGGGCCTTGTAACTCCTAAAAACGAACGTTTTACGGCCGAGTCAAGTTTGAGTATTTTTGGGGTAAAAAGTCAACTACGAAGTTTGACTTTTGAAAGTCAAACTTGCGTAAACTTTTGAATAAATTCTATAATGAGCAATGGATTAGTAATGTTAGTTAATTAAAGACGAAATATGAAGTTCGGATTATATTATCCTTACTTCCGGCCAACTTTCTAAAAATGGAAACTTTATGGAAAATGTTGTAATATTGTTAGTGCGTCAAAAGAGAAAACTTTTGCGTCGCACTTGGAGATTGTAGTATATGATCGTATATACGTAATAGTAATATATATGTATGCAAGTATGCAATATATGATTTAATATACTTTAGGTACAACCCTTACCGCCAGTTATGTATTATATAGTCAGCGGTTAAGACATGAGCAAGTTTCGCTTGTTGAGTTGATTGATTGGATTTTTTGTTAAGATGAGTTCATAGCCTCGCTTTTGAAATGTTTTAAATGTTTTCAAACCCGTGGTGGGGGATACATATTTGTTTTATAACTCGAACATATGATTTTATGGTATGTTGGACCCGATTATGAGATTGTTTCTGCATAAGTAGCTATTGTCGAAGTCCTTATTTCATGATCAGTTATTGCTTGTGAGGTGAATGCTAATGCATTAAATAGATCTATTGGGTTTAACAACCCAGTGTGGGGTTTGAATCCTTATAATTCAATATGTGTAAAAAAAATTCGAATCAATGTTAAAAAATCTCTCGTTTTTGCAATATAAGTAAAATACTGAATCTTTTATACAAATTTAGGGAATCATTACTATAACTCGATTTTAGCTATGATTTGTGAATCAAATTTGTGATTTATAGCTTTGAATCAATATTAAATGATGTTTACTTGTGAATCAAATCAAAAAATATGAATCAATTTGCTCAAACGTAGATTTCTCAATCTTCTTAAAATAAAAACCTTCTCAACGAAACCGGAGCGTGGAGGTGTCATGCGTGTGATGGAGGAAACGATGGCGTGGAGGTGTCATGCGTGTGATGGATTTGTGGAAAGACTACTTGTGTGTTTCGGTCTTTCAAAAACAATGTCTTAAGTTGTGTTAAAACAATGTCTTTTATTTGAAACAATTGCCTTTAAATGATTGTAATAGATGGTGGTTGCGATTCTGTGGGAACCTAAACGCATTTTAACTCTGATTAATAATGGAACACATGTTTGTTAAACGTCTCATTTGGGGTCGTTTTCTATTATCTTGGTAAATGGTGCTATTTAGTAACGCCCAATTGCTTAATTTCGCTGCGCAATCCAATGTACGTTGGGTGGGGTGTTACATTTTGTATGTGTGGATATCACTTTTTGATTATAAGTCAAACGCTAACCTAAAAATGGTAGTTATAAAAGCTATTTTTGAAAGTGATGTGAAGCAGCATCCACAACACTTGTAGTCAACAACAACATATTATATTTTGCAGAATGATATGTGCAGAATGATACCATGGGACCTCTCCAGAATTAATCAGATGATTGTGTGGCCGCACCTAAAGTGTAATTCAATATGATTCTTGATTACATTTTGGTAGATCCGAATTAACTTCTATAACGAGAAACTAAATGGTTAAACTATATGGAATGAGTTAGGATCCATATCCATGGTTTAACAGTATCTGTAACAAAAGGATGATAATTACAAGTAATACATAACCATTAAAAGCTGAGATTATTCTTGAAACTTTATCTTAAGTATTTTTGATTTATGACAATAAGTGTGTTGCTAGACGTTGCTATTGTTGGTATAAATGTAAGTCTGTTACTACAACTCCCAAGTGGGAGTTATTGGAATATGGTAGTTGAATCTGCATGTTATACGAATAGAAATACGTGAGCCTATTGGGGGCACACACGTTAAACACAAATAATATGTTTTACTTCACGAAATATATTTAAATAGTCGTTAAATTAGTTACTTGTTTAATTAATTTAATAGACATTCTAAATATAGAACCAAGGGACTAAACCGGACAAAACCCAAACCTCAAAGATCCCCATGTTTGGTCGACTCCTTGGAAGGTTCTACAAGGGGTGTTTGGCCGGCCTATGGGGAGAGAAAAAGGAAGGGGAGAAGATTTGTTTTAATTATAGAATTTATACTAATTTTATCCTACAAGAATTAGGGTGTTGGGGTGTGCCTATACAAACACACCCTCTATCCCTCATTCTTTATTCATTCAATCCCTAAATCACCTAAAGAATTTTTGGTGCTCTCTCCCTCTCCCTAAAACCCAATCGACCGAATCCCTAAACCTTTAGGGTTTTTCGGTTTTCTCACCCAAATCGCCAAAACCCTAACTCATTAGGGTTTTCGGTTTTATCCCTAAACTGCAAGCCCTAAATCGCCTTTAGGGTTCTTGGTTTTGCTTGATCTCCTTGCTAGACGATTCAAAATACGCTTGGCATTTGTTTGGTGGTTCTTCTTTGGTTGACGAATACACTTCAAGGGTTTTGAGAATTAGGGTTTTGTCATAAACCCTAATTAGGGTTTGCTTTGGTTCAACTTCAAGGGTACACAAATGGTGTGTTTGGTTTGTTTGATATGACACGTGTTGTTTGATTGTGAAGTTTGGCTAGCAATCAACTCATACTTGGTTGACGTGTTTGTGTGAGCAACCGTAGATGTGGTAATTTAACCACTAATCTGTTTTCAAGATCTATTCTCGTTTATTGATTTAACTCAATAAACAAAATGTTAGTATATTACTTGTGTAATTTGTGTGTTAATCTATATGCTAAAATTAGATTCATCCGTTGCGTACTCGTAGTTAATTGGTTACCTAGTTTATTAAATCCCAACAACATATCGTAATGTAATCATGTAACATACGTCGGTGTCTAAACTATGTTATACAAATCAATAAAAGTTACATAAATAAAAAAACCCAAAATAAAAATCTACCTACGGTGGACAATACAGCAAAAAAGAACTAAACGATGACATAAACACTCCCAAAAAACCACCAATACTAACTCCCAAAAAAAAAACTATAAATCAAAGCAAAAAACACAAACCACAAAAAACCAACAAAAAAAGAAACAAAAAAAAAATAGACAAAAAAAACCCACACAAAACCCAACCAAAACAAAAAACCCGGCATACCGAGACAACCCCTAAAAACAACCAAAAAACAAACCAAGAAACCAAAAATAACAAAACCACAAAGAAGCAAAAAACCGTTATGCTCAAACAAGAAAATGTAGAACTAACCATAAATGTTAACAAAACAAAACAAAAAAAACAAAAAAAACAACAAAAAACGCACAAAAAAGACCGCCTCCAATAAATACCGTGAACAAAAAACAATTTATATCTCAAACAAAACCCAAAAAAAAAACACAACCAGCAAAACAAAAAAAACAAAAACAAAAAAAAACCAAAAACAAACAAAAAACCTCGCAAGACACCATTAATAAAAAAATTGGGGGGGAAAAACATAATAACCCAAAAGACACAACACAAAAAAAAAAAAAAAAAAAAACACTAACAAAAAAAACAAAAAACAAAAACAAGAAAACAAAAAAACAAAAAAAAAAAAGCAAAGAAACCAATATTACATCCATCGTTAAAAGAAAACACAAACCCAACCAAAACAGCTTTTCCAGCAAAAACCTCATCCTTACCTTCCCTATTAACCAAAAATAATACTATAAACAAAATCAAACAAAAAAAACAAAAAAAGAACCCACAAAAGAAAAAACCCAGGAAACAAACAAAGTCAGTAAAGAACAACACAAATAACAGATCAATAATATCTACCAATACCAACAAAAAAAAACATTGCAAACATAGAAAAGACATCAAAAAAAAACAAAAACAAAAACAAAAACCCCAACCTAACAGAATAAACATACAAAAACAATAAATAACCAATAAAAAAACCATAATACAAAAAATAATAGAAAAAAAAAACACAAAAAAAAAAACACCAAAAAAACAAAACACACAAATTACCTCAAAACAAAAAAACCCAAAAAACAACAAAACAAAAAGCCCAAAAAAATACACAGAAAAATACACAATAATTCAATAAAAAACCAATTAATAAGCAAACAAAAACAAAAAAAAAAAAAAAAACCCAAATAAAACTAAACAACAATACCCTCAATGGACACAGATAATAAATTAAAAAGTAACAATAAAATAACAAATCATCACAATAACATGATCTTTACAATAAACAAATATGCAAAATAGTTAATTAAATCCCTTTAAAACAAATAAGAAATTTTAGAACAAAAAAAAACATGAACCATATAAAAACCAAAAAAGAACAATACACCCAAAAAAACAAAAAAAAAACAAACAAAAAAACAACACAAACAAAATATAAACAAAAAAAAAAAAAACAAAAACCAAAATAGAAGACAAAGCACAACCAACAAAAAGCCAAAAAAATTACAAATAAAAACTGAACCCATAAAAAAAACAAATCCTCAGAACAATAAAAAAACAAACAACAATAAACCCGACAAAATATACCATACAAAAAAAAAAATAACCAAACACCTTACCAAAGAAAACAATATCTAATACAAACCAAAAACAACCAACACAACAAACAAAATAAGAAAACCATGACAATAAAGATATAAAAAAATCGACTAAAGAGGATAACCCCTAATCACTAACCTGTACCTCGCAAAAAAATAATAATACACCAGAAAAAAACAAACACACAAACAAAACAAAAGAAAAACACAAAAAAAAAAAACCTATCATCAAAACAATAAGCAATCACCACCACCAACATAACCAAACACAAAACCCAAAAAAAACACAAAAAATACTCACCAAACAAAAAAAAAAAAAAAAAAACACCAAACAAAAACACAAACACAAAACATACTCACCTAACACAAATATATAAGGATCCAAAAAAAAAAAACAAAAAAAAATAATCAGCCCCAACACAAAACAACATATGAATCAATAAAACCCATAAAACAAAAAAAAACTTCAAATAAAAAAACAACATACCCAAATCATTTTAATAAGAAAAATAACAAACACCCGCTAAAAAACCATCACAAACTAAAACCCAAATAATTACCCAAAAAGCACGAAACAAAAAATCCTACAATAAAAAACACCTAAAATAACACAAAAAATAAAATAAAAAAATCAACCATCACTACAACACCTAAACAAACAAATACAAGTAAAACAAGAAGACCCCACCAATAAAAAAAAAATACTACAGCAACAAAAACCAGCCAAAAAAAAATAAAAACCAAAAAAACCAAAAAACAAAAAATGAAACAGAAAAACAAAATATCCAACAAACAAAACAAAAACAAAAAACTTTTTTAAATAACCATTTAGACGGGACCATAAAATCGAACAAAACAGCAGAAAACAACAAAAACACTATCAAACAAAAAACAACCCTAAATCAGCTACACCAAACATCACTAACCACCAAAAACAAATAAATCACAACGAAAAAACTGAAAAATTAGACTTAACAAACATATAAAAATAAAAAAACTACGACACAAGTCAAGTACAAAACAGTAACCCAGCCTAAATCAAAAAACAAGCGCAAAACAAAAAAAATAAAACCACATATATAATACAAAAAAACCCTCCAGGAAAACAAACCAAAACCAATACGAGAGAATCAGAAACGCAAAAAAATATAAAAACACAAACAAAACAATAAAAAACAAAAGACAAACACTCAACAATAAAACAATAATAAAAATCAACCAACAACACAAAAACACAACAAAAAAAAAACCAAAAAAAAAAAAAACAAAAAAAGCCTACAAAAAAACTCACAATCAACAACACAAAAACAAAAAACAAAAAAAACACCAACCAAATAAAATAAAAAAAAGGCCCAAAAAAAAAATAACAAAAAAAAACCAAAACAAAACAAATACCGCCAAACAAAACAAAAAAAAAAAAAGAAAACAACGAAATAAAAAAAACAACACAAAAAAACAAAAACAAGAACCAAAAACAAAAAAAAACCAAAAACAAACGCAAACAACAAAAATACAAAAAACTACAACCTAACTAAAACCAAATATAACTTATATTGCAGTAAAAGCTCAATACACAAACATAGCAAAACACAAAAACAAAACAAAAAAACAACAAAATCAAAACACAACAAAATTCCAATTCCAGTAACCAAAAAAAAACACCTCATAAAAGAAACCAACCCAAAAAAAAAAAAAAAAAATAGCAAAACGAAAAAAATATAGACTGTATAAATAAAAATCCTCAAACAACCGCCGAAAACCAAACAAAAAAACAAAAAAAAAAAAAACTAACAAAACCAAAAACAAACAAAACAAAAAACAAACTACCAAAACCCAAAACAAACAAAAAAAAAACAAAATAACTAAAAAAAAAACACAACTAAAAAAAAAAAAAACAAACCAAGAACAAACTAACAAAACACAAAGCAAAAACCAAAAAAATCCCCAATCTAAAATAAAAACACATCAACAAAGAAATAAAGAAAAGAACAAACCAAAAAAAAACAAAGTCAAACCCACCATCTCTTCAAAATAAAGGACTTAGCAATTACAAAAAAACAAAACAAAACCCAAAAAAAACAAAACCACAATGCCAAAACCACTGTGCAGAACAACCAACGAAATAAACTAAACCTAAACAAAAAACCAAAAACCAAATAACAGCCCAAAAGCCAAAAAAAAAAACAAGAAAAAACAAAAATCAGCCTTAAAACCAAACAGAATAGTGAATAACAGAATCGCAAAAAAACACAAACACAAAAAAAAAACAACAACTCAAAAAAGCAAAATAACCACGAAGAAAAGCAAATTTACAAACTTCAAAAAAAAAAAAAATCCAAAAAAATACTAACCAAACAGACCCAACATTATTTTTGAAAACAATAAACCTAAACATAATAACACAAACCAAAAAACACGAACAAACCTATTACACTAAGCTATAAACACGAAAACAAGAACAAAACTAACACCAACAACACCAAACTCAAAACCTATAAACACGTAACAATTCAACCCGCAAAACGCTATATACCTTTCCCCTAAATATCACAAACAACAAAACTAGACTACTTACAAAAAACTAAAACAAACAAAAAACAGAAAAAAGCGACCAAAAGAACAAAAATGAGAAGACCTATAACACAACTAACAAACAAAAACCAAAAATAACAAAAACAATACAGACTATTAGCGGTGAAAGAACAAAACAACTTATCCGACTAATATACACACAAAGAACCAATTAAGACCAGCTAACATAAAAAAACATCAAAAAAAAAAAGAACACAAAAAAACCCAATTGTTCACAAATCTCACTAATTATAAAAAAAAGAAGATCACACAAAAATACCAACGAAACACAACTACTGTTTTTAAAATATACTGAAAAATAACAGCGTAAAAACCAAAAAAAAAAAACCAATCTAAGGGACAACAAAAAAAACAAGCTTACATCATCAAAAAACTAAACAACAAAAAAAAAAACAAAAAAAAGCAAAACTAAATAAGAAAAATTAAACAAAACCAATAAAAACCAAAACAAACAAAAACCGAAAGGAGATAAAGGTCTACTACACAAAACACATTAAAAAAAAACATAAAAAAAATAAAAACCCAAAAACAAATACAAAACAACGAAAAATAACCAAGACACATAAAACAACTATTGTAAAGCAAACAAAACAAACAGCAAAAAAATAACAAACACCCACCAACAGAAATTCAAACCCAGAATGAATAAATCTTACATCAAGAAAAACCTACAAAAAACAAAAAAAAAAAAACAAAAAAAAGATCCAAAAAAACACCAAATAATAAAAAAACACAAACCAAAAAAAAACAAAAAAACAAAAAACAAAACAAAAACAAACAAACCACCCACCCACCCCACCGCTAGTGTGTATTATAGAGTGGGTATGTAATTTTTGGTGCTCTCTCCCTCTCCCTAAAACCCAATCGACCGAATCCCTAAACCTTTAGGGTATTATATTCGTTTTCTCCACACCCAAGATCGTCTAAAACCCTAACTCATAAGGGTTTTTCGGTTTAAACCCTAAACCCCAAGAAGCCCTAAATCCCATTATGGTTTTGGTTTATTCTGAACCCCTGTGCTAGACGATTCAAAATACACTTGGCATTTGTTTGGTGGTTCTTCTTTGGTTGATGAATACACTTCAAGGGTTTTGAGAATTAAGGTTTTTAGATAGGGTTTTGAGAAATTAAGGTTTTGTCATAAACCCAAATTAGGTTTGCTTGTGTTCAACTCAAGGTACACAAAAATTTGTGATTTGTTTTGTTTTGAATTGAACATGTGTTGTTTGATTGTGAAGTTTGGCTAGCAATCAACTCATACTTGGTTGACGTGTTTGTGTGAGCAACCGTAGATGTGGTAATTTAACCACTAATCTGTTTTCAAGATATATTCTCGTTTATTGATTTAACTCAATAAACAAAATGTTAGTATATTACTTGTGTAATTTTTGTGTTAATCTATTTGCTAAAATTAGATTCATCCGCTGCGTACTCGTAGTTAATTGGTTACCTAGTTTATTAAATCCCAACAACATATTGTAATGTAATCATGTAACATACGTCGGTGTCTAAACTATGTTATACAAATCAATAAAAGTTACATAAATCATAACAAATAATATTCAACTAGTCCAAACGCACACATGAAACTTCTACATAAAAGATGACAAAGATAGAAAACATAACTTCGTTGTTCCGATAATTTAGAAAAGGCGTGTAAAAAACCAAACGAACATAAGTATATATTGCATGTTCAATTACTTAGTTTCAACCTTACAAATGTGCTACGAACATTTATAGGGACGGGTGTTTATTCTCATCTTCGTTCGTTAAGTAAAATAATATTTTTGTAGTTCATTCATGAATATGTTAAAAGAACAAACACAAAGAAACAAGTATAAATTGTAAAAGAAACCACATATAATTACATAATATAAGTAAAAAAGAGCGGATATATTAGACACTTCGTATGTAGCTTCGTCTGGCGTCACAGAAATAGATGGCTATAAAGGGTGCTACTATTGGTACCCCTGACCCACAAAAAGTACGGATGTTTTGTACTTTTTGGTCTTTTTATCCACTCTTTTACAGTGCAACGCAATTTTTTATCATTTTCTGTTGCATAATTTTTGACAGTTTCATACTTTTGACCTGTTAAACTTTATAATTTTTGTTCCGCATCCTGCGTTTCACTGTTTTATAATATAAACATTATAAAAATAAAAAATAAATAAATAAATAAAAAAAACCGAAAAAACCAGGGTGGATACAAACGGCTTTTCAAAGAGGTATAAATAACATGAGCCAAAGAGAAATTTACTGACTTGACGTCACGAAATAGATGCCTATAAGTCACGAAATATATGCTATAAGTTCAAAAGTGGTACTGACTTGATGAATAAGATTATGACCGAGATTATTCGCAAGTCATACACCTTCATAATCATTCATTCATCTATATCCTAAATATATGCTATAAGTTCAAAAGTGCTGCTGTGACTTCTTGGGCTGCCGGTTGGGCCTAGTTGGGCCGACCCATTTTTTTTTACTAAATAATTCACCGGCCCACATATTTTTTTTTACAAAACGGACCATCAGCTTTTAACTTTACTCGCTCATTCAGATAAAAAAAATACTCACGAAAAGATTTTCGAGTTGCGAACAAAACGAACTCAGTATTGCAATGCTTCTGAAATACGCACGATCTTATAAAAAATGTTCACGTTTAATATAAATAGGAAAAAAAACTTACAAATCATACTCTCACCTTTTAACTATTCACGACTTTTTTTTATATAATAAACTTTGTTTATCACATATATAACGTATATCCACCAATTCATTGTCGGTTGACCCAGTTGGGCCGGCCCAATTTTTTTTTACTTAATAATTCACTGGTCGACAATAAAAAAAAATTACAAAACGGACCCTCAACTTTTAACTTTACCGGCTCATTCAGATAAAAAAATACACGCGAAAAGATTTTCGAGTTGCGAACAAAACGAGCCGAATATTACAATGCTTCTGAAATACGCACGATCTTATAAAAAATGTTCACGTTTAATATAAATAGGAAAAAAAAACACCGTCCCAAAATGGAAAAATTAAATGTCGCGACCACGACGTCGTTTTCCGAGGTGGCCTCCGGTCATTTTTTAGGCTGCCGGTTGGGCCGGCCCAATGTTTTTTTTTACATAATAATCCACCGGCCCACAATGAAAAAAAAAACTTTACAAAACGGACCCTCAATTTTTAACTTTACCGATTCATTCAGATAAAAAAAATATAGGTTAGCCCCCGCTGCAACGCGCGGGCTATATGCCAACTCGGTTAAATCCTCATAGTCTGTCTTATAAACTTTTCTTGTAACTGTTCATGTTTCTATGTGGGATAAAACAACAAGACCTATCGACGAAACTTAGAAAACCAAAAAAATTCAAGATCAGATGTTATCCCAATATAGTAGAATTTTTCATCCCAATTAATATATCTTCACATTTGGTTTTAGCTCGTCCTTTATAGTCTAGTCCACTTCAATCCGACCAAAAAATTCAACACCCCCAAATTCCATTACTCAAACGCTTCAAAGCTAATGATATGTATGCCTTGCAAAACAGGAACAAATCAACACATTCAACACATCACACATGACTTACAATCCCAACAAAAAAATCCAAGTACCACTCGTTAGCTTTATCAAAACTAGACATATGTCCACGAGATACAACGGCATCATATTGAAAGCTAATTTTATTCTTTGATTATCATTGATAACAACTATCCTATATATATAGGATACAAAGAAACATTCTGGAATGATTACCATGGGCTTATGTCCAATACATATTAATTAATAATAAATGTCTTGACTAATAAATGTTTTGACTTGATTTGAATGTTTGAATGTTAACTTGACTTTCAATGTTGACTAATACGCCTTCGCAGTTGAAGCGGGAGGAGGTCGTACGCTTAAACTGGAGCGAAAATCTTCAAACAAAGCTGAGGGAAGACCTTTGGTGAAGATATCAGCATACTGAAAACGAGATGGAACATGAAGAACCCGAACATGACCAGCTTTAATCATATCACGAACAAAGTGTATATCAATCTCAATATGTTTGGTGCGTTGGTGTTGAACCGGGTTGGCTGACATATAAACTGCACTAACGTTATCACAGTAAACCAGAGTAGCTGTCAAAAGAGGAGAGTGTAACTCACGAAGGAGATTACGAATCCATGCAGTTTCTGCAACAACATTAGCAACACCCCGGTATTCCGCTTCAGCACTAGAGCGAGAGATGGTGTGTTGTCGTTTAGCAGACCACGACAAAAGGTTATCACCTAGAAACACACAATAACCGGAAGTAGACCTGCGGGTGGAAGGGCAACCTGCCCAATCAGCATCAGTGTACCCAACTAAAGATGTAGTAGCGGAAGCATATAACTGAAGACCAAGCTCCAGGGTGCCCTGAACATAGCGCATGATACGTTTGAGAGCAGCAAAGTGCGGCTCCCTCGGATCATGCATATAGAGACAAACCTGTTGAACTGCATAGGACAAATCTGGGCGAGTAAAGGTAAGATACTGGAGCCCCCCTGCAAGACTACGGTATAAAGTAGGATCCTGAACAGGAACGCCGTCCGGACCCAATTTGGAGTCAGTGTCAATTGGTGTCCGAGACGGGTTACAATTAACCATATGAGCTCGCTCAAGAAGCTGACGAGCATACTTCTTCTGAGACAAAAATAACCCTGTAGGATGACGAACAGCAGAGATGCCAAGAAAATAATTAAGTGCCCCGAGATCGGTCATATCAAACTCTTTATGCAAAGAGTCTACAATCTGCTGAAGTAGAACTGGAGAAGAAGCTGTGAGGATAATATCGTCCACATATATAAGTAAATAAGCAACCTGAGAACCCTGTGTATATATAAACAATGAATAATCACACCGACTAGGAGAAAAACCAGCCCGAGTGGCATAACCTGCAAACCGCTGGAACCAAGCACGAGGTGCCTGTTTCAAACCATACAAAGACCTCTGCAAAAGACATACATGATTAGGATAACGAGAGTCAACAAAACCAGGGGGCTGATGCATATACATTGTCTCAGATAAATCACCGTTAAGAAATGCATTCTTAACATCAAGTTGGTGAATAGGCCACTGTCGAGACACAACAAGGCTAAGAACGGTGCGAATGGTGGCCGGCTTAACAACTGGACTAAATGTCTCATCAAAGTCAACACCGTGTTGCTGATTACTACCGTTAGCAACAAGTCGAGCCTTATAACGACTCAAAGGACCGTCAGCATGAAATTTATGCTTAAATAACCAGATAGATCGAACCAAGGTAACATCAGACGGCCTTGGAACAAGAATCCAAGTACCATTTTTAACTAACGCATTATACTCATCATACATGTGCTTAAATAACCACATGGTTGGTGGGGAAAGTTGGGCCTGGTGAATTTGGGCCGGTGTGAGGAGGACTTTGGGTTAGATCGGTAATTGGTGGAGTAGTTGGGATGCTTGTTTGGTGTGGGATGTTTGTGGAAGGATTAGAAAGTTTGGATGCAAGAGAAGTGAGAAAGGGTGAACGTTGAGTATCGAGGAAGGTGTAAAAAGGTGGCGAGGAAGGTGTCATAGATTTGTAAGGGAATTGTGTTTCGTCAAAGGTGACGTGTCGGGAGAGAATAATTTTGTTTGTCTCGAGATTAAGGCAACGAAAACCATGATGGTAGGCGGGATAGCCTAAAAAGATACATGGTGTGGCACGCGGGGCAAGTTTATGAGGTGAGTGGAGATGAGGGTAGCATAGACACCCAAAGATGCGAAGGTGCGAGTAATTTGGTGGTTTGTTGAAAAGGCGTGTGAAAGGTATATCGTTATGGATTGCGGTAGAGTCAAAGGTGAACGTTGTTCGGGGAGGGGAGAGAGAATAATTTTGTATGTCTGCAAGTTAATGCAACGAAAACCACGATGAATATGGGATAGCCTAAAAATATACATGGTGTTTGCACGCTGTGCAAGTTTATTGAGGTTAGTGGATATGAGTTATCAATGACAATAACCCAAAGATGCGAAGGTGCAGTATATGGTGGTTGATGAAAAGTCGTGTTGAAAGTAAATAACGATAGGGATTGCGGTAGATGGTTAACAGGTTTAGAGCTAGGTGGGCCATAAATGGAGAGCTTTCGAACCAAAAAGGTATTGGGGAAGGTGTGCTTGAAAGAGAAATACAATTGTATTATTAATTTATCGTAACATACGCACCGCCATGCTGAATATGTTGGAGGTTTTTTGGCAAGAGAATCTAAAATGGATGCCTTTTTGGCAAAAAGGGGTGTGGATTCGTATATTACGAACATCAACTGCAAGAACACATTGGAAGTTTTTAATTCAACATTTATATAGATTATTTTAACAAAGTTGCGAAAATGCAAAATTTATCAAACATATTCAGATTTTAGAAGGAAGAAGATAAATCCATATTGAAATTGAGAAATTAACAAGAAATAATACAAAAAATAATAAAACCACTAGAAAGAAATTGGATAAGTCCATAAATCAGAATGAATAATAATTCAAAACAATGTATCGACAATAAATCTGAACTATGAAAGGGAAGCTTCACATGATTTTGCCAAGTTGGCTAGTGTGACAAAAATGTGTAAATGATTTATATTTGATTACGATGAAAAAAACGACTAGAGACTAGGCGACACGTAGCACTTGAACACGCCGGATGTCCGAAGGCGTGATGCCAACGTTTGGAGGCACTTGTCGAGAGAAAAGCAAGATGTGAGAAAGTTGATGGCTTTGGTAACTGATAAATGATTGCCCGATTTGTCACATCGATAGAGGATATGAGAGTCAAGTAATCGGTCTCACAAAAAACCAAAGGCGACAATCAAATTGTACAATTATTGTCCCCTAGTGACCCTACTAACATAAATGATATAATAATATATTGGGGGTTACAAAAACATCAGAAAATGAAGTGGGCGATGATGAGAAGGAATAATGCTATGGCCTGTGTTGGTGACGGGAATAGACTTGCCATCACCAACGTGAACAGATGGAAATAACCGTTTATCAAAAATGATACTTAAATTACTTGCATTAAAATTTAAATCAGAAGAGGCGCCTGTATCCATGAGCCAAGTCGGGTCTTGCAGCGGCATAGTACTAAACGCACTTGGTAAAGAGTAGGTTTGGGAGTCATAAAAGCATGAGCAAGAACCGAGTATTACCTAGACCGGATTGAGCGCAATCTGTAATGCTTTTTGTGGTGTAAAATAGTTGAGCAACATTATCTTGTAAGCAACATATTGGGCTAGGGTAAATGAACATATTTCAATACAATCGAGATGATTGAGATACAAGTATCTAAGATATATAGATAAACTGTAGGAGTGGTGACGCTTTATATGAGAAGGAAATTAAGAGAGGATAGTTTTTGCTCTAATTACCATATTTGAAAGCTAATTCGAATCCATGTGATTAAATCTAGATAACAACTATCATATATATAGGATACCAGAAGAACATTCTGGAATGATTACAATTGCTTAGGCCCTAAAAAAAATAAAAAATAAAGCCCAATACAAATTAATTAATAATTAATTTACTTGACTAAAATAGATCTTGACATAGACTTGAATGTTTGAAATGTGTGACATGACTGGACTTTCCATGTTTGACTAATAGTCCCCCATACCACAAAGTTTGAACTTAATAAAGCAATTTTTACCATTCGAACAAAAAAAAAATACATAAAATCCCATGAGTTGTTCCATGTTACTACCTCGTCCTCGAAATAATCGGACCACTTTTTGAAGATTTTTGAAGTCTTTTTTTTCAACTTTGTGTGATTAAATAAACACAAACAAAAATTATTTAAAGTAAGGGGGGGGGGGGGGGGGGGGGCATATGAAAAAGAAGACTTAAAAGCAAAAGACAATATTTTAGGACGGGATTGTCTCTGAAAAGGACAATAACTATAATTATTATAACTATAATTATTAAGATACATATAATAACATAAAATAAACATTTTGTGGTCACAAAAGTAAACCAGGTGCTCATAAGAGGATTTCACATGTAACATCATGCTCTCTTAAGGTCGGCTTATTTAAAGTCGTTTGTACCATAAGAAAACCCGACTTTTACGTTCCTAGCTAATATATCAATGTTATACTATGGTACAAAGATTATACGTGACCAAATGTGTGAGAGAGGCAGCTTGGTTACATGCATAATAGTAAAAGTAAATGGTTTTTGTTTTTTTTATTTTTTCTATCAAAATTTAATAGACATGCCCATACTCTATTAACACAATACGCCAAAAACCGTAGTAAACAGCACATAAAGATTCCCGAGATCAGTGTTAATACCTATTATACGTCATCAATCAGCATATTCAATTCCATGTCCGAACTTGTAGAAAAGTACAGTAAATGAGTAATTGTATTATGTCAGGGAATGAAGTTTGCGAACCGGTGCTGGCAGTGGTTGTTCATGCCTTGTCCACCATGGCTCAAGGTTCTTTCAAAAAGCCGTTTTAAATCTTGAGCAATTTAGTGCAGTAAATTTAATGACGGTATAGTTCAATATCAAGAGTTGACATCGGTTGGACTTCTGCGTGCAATGAGACCCTCAACGGATCACAGAAATTGACTAATAATATCAGTAGTCGGCCTTCTTCATTCATTATGGAATCATTCGCATAACACCTGATCAGAATAATAAGTCCCTAATATAAAAAGAGGTGGAATTTTAAGAATACTAAATAACCAAGCAAAAACATTCCATTTAGCTATGCTGGAGTACCAATGTTACAATTGGTAAATTTACACTATGTTAAGAGATTAGCAACCTTAATTATGTAAGAATTAGCCAATACTACTATGGACACGAATAGAAAAACCATAACCCAGAAATGTAACACAAAAAAAAGAGAAGTCTTAGGCTTGCCTTTAGAAGGGGGTAGGGTAGTAAGAAAATACATTCATAAATGCAGATGATGATCAAAAAGTTAGACTAGCAACAGAACAAAAATAACGTTTATAGCTGACCAAGGCATACAGTAAAGACAACACCCTTCTCAGTGGAGAAAGATAGAAATTTTCATCCGATAGTAAAACAGAGTTGACAAACACAAATAAGAGTATAGTGTAGGCTAATATAATGTATCTAAAGGGAGCCATTTGAACTCTGTATGTATTTGTGGGGGAAGAAAATACTACATCATCTTTTGGGAATCACCAAAAAATATATTGTTTTCTCATAACACACCAACCAACGTGAAAGACCATACAGCTTACCTCAAACACACAACGCACCAACGTCCAACCCCCGCAACACTTGCTGAAACAATGACGAAACCAGAACATCCAATCTCGAGACAAACTAAAAAACCACCACTGTCAAACCACACCAGTGCTGCTGCATCTGCTAAGTTACCACACGTCACAACAAATATCTAATTAAATTACCAAGGACAAAGAGAATGAAGGAAAATAAAACTTCGTAAACAACACATCCATTAACTAGTTTAGACATCTATTTATTTCGAGCCTACATAAAAAATCAAGCAAAACTTAAGAAACTGAAATATACAAAACAGGAAGGTAATGGATGTGTATTTATATTTACGTTGACACAATAAACCTTATATCAATCGACTGGAAAATAACAATTATCGAAACACATTGGTATCCAACTAAAATTTAAACCTTCGAATTCAATGTGAGAACCGAGAGGTATGAAGAATTATATTGGAACGAAGGTTTAAAGCATCCTCAATTTTATGTATTCAAGTTGTTTTTCGGTGTTACTGAGGTAAGAAAGAAGCGATGAGCAAAGCTGTGGAGATTTTTATTTGTTCTTTAATTTATATCGATTTTTTATAATAAAGAAAATTTACATTTTTTTCGTTTTAAAAACCCCAAAATTATATGTAATAACTTCTGCAAATTAAAATTATATTATATATTCAATTAACTTTTGATTTACACGTCAGTTTTATAATACCAAACAAGTATGGTCCAAATCCCAGCTTCGCCGCGGGGCCGTAGACCATTATGTAGGTATACACACATGCACTGATGTTAGATGGTATTCTTAACTAACAGTTAAAAAGTGACTAAGAAGTGAAAACACTCTTAATTAAGCCATAGCAAACTAAAAGAAATATGACATAAATAATAACTTAATGGAAAGATGAATGAATAGTCTCACACGGATCGCTGATAATGCCTCTATCCCAATTTCTTCATGACATGAAAGAAAACATACAGCTCTCAGACATCACCTTATATAAAAATCAGTATTTAATCGTTTATGCATACATGAAACCAACACTAAGGTCCGAATCTTTATTGATTTTAACTGATGTTTCACATTTAATTATAATAATTCAAAGTTTAGAAGCCTGGAAGTCATATACATATCCACCAATTTTTATGCGGGACATATATCTGTATATTTAAAAAAATTACAGATTCTAACATGTAAAATCTACCTGCCGGAACACAACACATAGTATATCTTCAAAAAATTCTTAAAGTTGCGTTAAGTTAAGATCTTAAATATGAAATGATTAGAATTCCAATTCAAAATCTAAACAACTTTTCATTATTTCGATTTACTAATCTCAATCTCCAATCTCAATCAGACCCTCACCCCACATCGGGCTTGGGTCATATTTATCATCTAATAGTTGCAAGTGATCATAACGATCGAGACTATGATTATGAATTACAGCCATGTCTTTTAACCTTTTTAAGCTCACTGCCACAACGTATTCTTTTGTCTCACGGTTACTTGATCATATAGACTTATCAAATCATGTAATAGAGATAAAAAAATAAGTATGGTTTTGCCGTTTTGAAAATCTGTACAGAACTATACAAAATATTGGTGGCAGAAATGTGGTGTTCATAGTTTTAGTTTAACATTTTCTGTCCTTAATTTGTTTTATTATGTGTTAAAGATTCCTAAAAAGGAAATGGAAGGGTGTTGGTGAAGGAGTAATAGGTCCCATGCTTTGCTTTCTATCTAATGGTCTATGGACAACTAAAATACATAAAATTTTCCAAAAAGAGATTATTAGTTTATGATCATTATTTTGTTTGCTAGATAAATAATTGTCTTTTTCTTGTGTTTTATAAGGTCTAATAAGAATATGATATCATTTAACAATTGTTGGATGTATAACATCTCATTCCATAAAACAAAACCAAACAAAGGTTATACCAATGTTTTACATGTAACTAGCATTAAGATAGGATATATAAAGTGGTGCAACCCTATTAAAATGAATAGGTAATGTAATCAATAGTAGGGACAAGTAAAGTATAAAATATTTTTAATGCAAATATTACCTAGCTTCACATTGAAGATCAATGGATGCTCATAAGTACCTTCTTCATTATGTGTACAACATATGATAATCATATATAGTTTGGTGAGCAAATTTTTGTCATATTGGTACAATCTAGACAATTTTCTCTTTTTCTTTTTGATTATGTATATTCAAAGGGTAGTATGAGTGTGTGACATATAGCAAAGAGGTAGTTAATGGATTGATGACATAACATTAAGCCATTAAGGCCTTACGAAGCTTGCTCGTCGATCTACACTACAGTTGGGTGTAAAAGATATACGCCACATACAGGAAACTGAAACCAATGGACAGAAAACTATATGGAGTAGTAATAGATCAATTTGGACACATGATTAATTTTTTTTACGATTGTACCATTGTAATGGTTCTTCAACCAAAAGGTTTGTTGTCAAATACATAGATATGAATATATATTGTAAATTTTGATTGCACCTGAATTGGATTGTCGAAAATAAAGGGATGCTCTTTCTTTATTTACGCTGGTAATATGTACATTTATAGTATGTGTGTCATTGTGTGTATGAAATTGAAGTGTTGAACTATATAGACTATTGATATTGATGTTTAATCCACAAATATAGTGCTTATATTATATCAAAAACGTTGGAGGTTCAGTTGTCAGTCGTATTTTAGGGTCTATATTCCAGAGGCCTAAAACAAAACCTAAAAATGAAGTCTTTTTGGTAATTTTTCTTTCTTTTGCTCAATATTAGCTTTTCGCTTCATCAGATTAATAAAACATCCCTCTTTTTAACCAAAACCACAATGAGGATGTAATAGTTGATTGAAGATAGAGAAAAACTAATATACTAAAGAAAAGAAAAAAACATCATTTTTAATAATAATATATAAGTAGGGCTAACGGAACCCGCATAAACAACGATCGTTCGTGTTCATTAGTTTAGGTTTAATTAACCGAACAAACAAATTAATATGAATTCATATGAAGTCACACGACATTGTGAAAATGTTGCATTGTTTATGGCCATAAGCTTATATAAAAATATGCAAAGTGAAGTATTGTCTTATGATCGAGTTCCCAAATCTGTATTCGTGAGTCATGATGTGATTACATGCACTTTCATTTTCTTACCTTGCATAATGATAGTATACTCTTATCATAACAAATTTTAACTATTATTGATGATGGTTCACCATTTTTATGAAACAAACTGACTGATTAAGAACGTTAAGTGTTGTATCGCCATTTGTTGGCAAATAACTTCAAGCTAAGTCGATTTCTCACGACATAGAATATTGTTTCTGAAAACATCGCCAAACAACAACTCACCGTGTATACAAGGGAAACTGATCTTCTGGTGGCCCTCACTGACCGGTCCACGATCAACATGACTACATGAGGAAGTTAAATAAAATCGTGTATAAGAACATCACTTGAATATTTAACTAGTCCAATTTTCTGGTACCATTTGATGCTACATTGTTTTGAAATATGAAATAATCTCTAGAATAGATAATGTTTGATGTGTATGAGTGACATAAGAATGACATAAACTTAATAAAAAAGAGAAGGTGAAGAAAACAAAAAGGGACTAGTCTATGTTTATTTAAAGAAGCGATTGCGACAACACTGGCTTCCCTCATTCCCTTTAATAATACTCCTTCCCACCCAAATACTTGTCCATCATTACCCGATTGTCTAGTTTTCATACTTTAAATTATGACTTCCCATCCTACTTGTTACATTACTTCCTAGTATTTCCAGTTCAATTCTTACAACTTTTAACTAACATATCTTTACTACCCGTTACTGCTCTTTCGAGTTGGATCCTTCTTAAAAGTTTGAATAATCATGTCGTTAAAATGCTACTGTATCTTCTACGTTTCTACGTACATTTTTATGACAGCTATGAAAGCTAAATCACGAAATCTTCACATCAGATAGAGCCATGTCTATGCGTGAACCTTTTAGACATTAAGTTTATGCTAGGTTACTCAAGTACGACGGTGAACAACTCAGAAACGAGCTTGAACTAACAAACATAAACCTACTGCATAGCGCGCATACTGATTATTACCTCATTCTCTTGCTAAGGGAAGCACGACAAACAAAACTCATTAACATTACAACACAGGTTTGTAAAGTATAGTTAGTATGAATCCGCATGTGAATCGGTAGGAACACCATAATCACGGGTGTCTTTTGCCACCAGCCATTGTCCACCCCACAAAGAATAGCTCCGGTAACTCTCATGGCCCAGTAGGGCACCAACCGGAGTAAACAGGAGCCGAGACTCGAACCCTTGATCTTTTATCCACAAAATCTCTCCCGTGGACCTATGAGTTTTTCGAAGATTATTAGTCAACATTGAAAGTCAAGTCAACATTCAAACATTCAAATCAAGTCAAGACATTTATTATTCATTAATATGTATTGGGCGTAAGCCCATGGTAATCATTCCAGAATGTTCTCTTGTATCCTATATATATAGGATAGTTGTTATCAATGATAATCAAGGAATAAAATTAGCTCTCAATATGGTAATCAGAGCAAAAACCGATCATCTCCTAATTTCTCTCTAAAAAGTCGACCCTCTCCCTAAGTTCTCTCTATATCTCTCAACTACTGTAATCTCAAATCATCTCCGATTGTATTTCAATATGTTCACCTGTACCCTAGCCCAATATGTGGCCTACAAGACTAATGTTGCTCAACAGTTTACACCACAAAAGCATTACAGATTGCCGCATCCCAGTCAAGGTATACTTGGTCCTGCTCCGGCTATTTATTCATCCCAACCTACTACTTTACCAAGTGCGTTTAGCACTATGCCGCTGCAAGACCCGACTTGGCACATGGATACAGGTGCCTCTTCTCATTTAAATTTTAATGCAAGTAATTTAAGTATCATTTTTGATAAACGCATATTTCCATCTGTTCACGTTGGTGATGGCAAGTCTATTCCCGTCACCAACACAAGCCATAGCATTATTCCTTCCCATCATCGCCCACTTCATCTTTATAATGTTCTTGTAACCCCCAATATAAGTAAAAATCTCATTTCTGTTCGTCAGTTCACTAGGGACAATAATTGTACTATTGAATTTGACGCCTTTAGTTTTTCTGTGAAGGATTACTTGACTCGTCATATCCTCCTTCGATGTGACAGCTCGAGCGATCTCTATCCAGTTACCAAGCCATCAACTTCTCCCATTGCTTTTCTCTCGACAAGTGCCTCCACGTGGCATCAACGCCTCGGACATCCGGGTGATCAAGTGCTACGTTCGCTTGTCTCTAGTCGTTTTATTTCATGTAATAAAGAAAAATCTTCACATATTTGTCACGCTTGCCAACTTGGCAAACATGTGAAGCTTCCCTTTCATAGTTCAGATTCTATTGTCGAACATTGTTTTGATATTATTCATTCTGATTTATGGACATCTCCCATTATTAGTTCTAGTGGTTTTAAATATTATGTCTTATTTCTTGATCATTTCTCTCATTTTCTATGGATTTATCCTCTTCGTTCTAAATCTGACATGTTTGATAAATTTTTGCATTTTCGCAACTATGTTAAAAATCAATTTAAATGTGAAATTAAAAACTTCCAATGTGATCATGGCGGTGAGTTCGATAATAACCGACTCCACACCCTTTTTGCCAAAAATGGCATCCAATTTAGATTCTCTTGCCCAAAAACCTCCCAACAAAATGGCAAGGCGGAGCGAATGATACGAACAATTAATAATACCATTCGTACTCTTCTCTTTCAAGCACACCTCCCCCTACCTTTTGGGTCGAAGCCCTCCATATGGCCACCTATCTCCTAAACCTTTTACCATCTACCGCAATCCATAACGATATACCTTTCACACGCCTTTTCAACAAACCACCCAATTACTCGCACCTTCGCATCTTTGGGTGTCTATGCTACCCTCATCTCCACTCACCTCATAAACTTGCCCCGCGTGCCACACCATGTATCTTTTTAGGCTATCCCGCCTATCATCGTGGTTTTCGTTGCCTTAACCTCGAGACAAACAAAATTATTCTCTCCCGACACGTCACCTTTGACGAAACACAATTCCCTTACAAATCTATGACACCTTCCTCGCCACCTTCTTACACCTTCCTCGATACTCAACGTTCACCCCTCCTCACTTCTCTTGCATCCAAACTTCCTAATCCTTCCACAAACATCCCACACCAAACGAGCATCCCAACTGCTCCACCAATTACCGATCCAACCCAAAGTCCTCCTCACACCGGCCCAAATTCACCAGGCCCAACTTTCCCCACCAACCAGCCCACTAGTCACGAACCAAACAACATTCAAACCCAAACCCAAAACAATCCGCTGCCACCACCCATATTCGATCCACCAAATCCACAAACCAATACCAACCCAGTTAATGAACCACCCCGCACTCATCCCATGATCACACGGTCTCAATCGGGTATTGTCAAACCCATCGAACGTCTTTCTCTTCACACTTCATCTCTCTCTCCTATTCCCAAATCTCCGTTTATTGCTCTAAAAGACCCTAATTGGTGTAATGCTATGTATGATGAGTATAATGCGTTAGTTAAAAATGGTACTTGGATTCTTGTTCCAAGGCCGTCTGATGTTAACTTGGTTCGATCTATGTGGTTATTTAAGCATAAATTTCATGCTGACGGTACTTTGAGTCGTTATAAGGCTCGACTTGTTGCTAACGGTAGTAATCAGCAACACGGTGTTGACTTTGATGAGACATTTAGTCCAGTTGTTAAGCCGGCCACCATTCGCACCGTTCTTAGCCTTGCTGTGTCTCGACAGTGGCCTATTCACCAACTTGATGTTAAGAATGCATTTCTTAACGGTGATTTATCTGAGACAGTGTATATGCATCAGCCCCCTGGTTTTGTTGACTCTCGTTATCCTAATCATGTATGTCTTTTGCAGAGGTCTTTGTATGGTTTGAAACAGGCACCTCGTGCTTGGTTCCAGCGGTTTGCAGGTTATGCCACTCGGGCTGGTTTTTCTCCTAGTCGGTGTGATTCTTCATTGTTTATATATACACAGGGTTCTCAGGTTGCTTATTTACTTATATATGTGGACAATATTATCCTCACAGCTTCTTCTCCAGTTCTACTTCAGCAGATTGTAGACTCTTTGCATAAAGAGTTTGATATGACCGATCTCGGGGCACTTAATTATTTTCTTGGCATATCTGCTGTTCGTCATCCTTGATTGCTGCTAAACTACACCTTAAAATATATATATAATATATAATAAAATATACAATATATATAGTAAGAATAGTCTAGAAACAAAATCAATAAAACCGAGAAGTAGTATAGAATTTTCCCGGGTCGTTAATCCCCAACGAGGCTGTGCTGGAAAATCGATACGGTCGGAAGATCGGAGTTTGAAGGAGAGAAATGATTTGAGAGTGTGAAAAGTTAAATTAAACAATAACAAACAAAAACGATTAAGAAAAACCTAAAAATTACGAAATTAAGCTAGAAAACGAGAGCACGAATCCCGAACAAAGGGTCAACTTTAAAATTAACCCTACGAATAAATTTTTGCTTCTAATCTACTCTAGGAGTTAAATAACGAAGAATGAAAAAAACAAGACTGAAAACGGAGGTCGTTTGACCCAAAAACGAGTCAAGACAAAAAACCGCACCCGGACCCGTTCTTTAAAAAGCAAAAAGTTACAAAAATGACCCTACGAAAATTTTTATATTTTTCCTACAAACTATATGACTAAAGAAAATTTTCAAAAAAAAGAAAAATATTTTTTTGATAATTTTTGTGTTTTTTATGAATTATTTAAACTTTTAACTAAATTAAATTATAAAAAATATTAACTGATTACAAAAAAATTCTGAAAATTTTTCTAAAAATACTTTACAACTTAACAATCCTATGAAAAATAACAAGCACAACCCAGCTTAA
>BQNB010011942.1:0-19613 GCA_026074375.1 Tanacetum coccineum
CTAAATCCATATCCTTGTAATTTTCTAGCTTCTTGCTAGTTTTTTTATTAATTTCAATTTGCCGTTCAAAAAAAAAAGAGAAGATGCCGTACAGTTTCAAGTAGGAGTAATATTTTTAGAGCCAATGCATATCGATAGTGATGAGGAGCAGAGGTCTTGGATGCGGATTACTTGTCAAAAAGAAAAACTGTGCATATATCAAATTCGTTATCTTGTAAAACTTTAGACATGTACGTACTCTTTTGTTACTCCAATTGAGTCAATAGTCATACAGAGAGAAAAATAAGTATGCATGCATGAGTTAGTTTCTTACATGGATAAAATCAAACATCATAGAATTATGAATTAAAAACATCAAGACATACAAAATACATACCTCCAAAAAGATTACTAGAATGACGAATGTGATCGAAACTTTTATATAATCCTGATATAGAATAATGGGAACTTCTTACATTTAGGATCGCATAGGGTAACGGTTTATTTATATGTTTCAAATTATACATATAATCATTTGAGATGTGTTGACCTACTGTTCATCGAAGCACTGTAGCTACAGTGCTACAGTGCTGGGCCAGAAAATTTAGCCCAAAAATTTGGGCCGGCCCAATTAGTTTTTTTTTTTTTTTTTTTTTAAATTGTTGGGACAAAATAGGGAGGAAAAAAATGTTACAAAAGTACCGACGCATTCAGATAAAAAAATACCCGCGGTAACATTTCCGAATTTACTTAAACAGTGTCATTTTACACCATGAGACAAAAAATGTTTTTTTTTATTTTTGGTTTGCCCGACGAGGGTTTAACTTGGTCGTAGCGGTATTAAATTGGATTCTTGCGTATGCCCGATATGTACGCATGGAGAGATGAGATAATCATATTCTTTTCCCTCCGTGTGATTTTGCGCACGCAGGTTCTTCGCGTATTTGTGGTGGTGGGAATTAGATCCTTCTGATTGGAACACTTTCAGAATGGATGCTTGGTTTCTCTTCGATCAATTCTCTTCCAAGTCTAAGTCTCGTTGGAGGGCACTTTCTTCGTTAGCGGGGTGAATATATGGAGATTAGGATCGCATCCATTTTTGAGAGTTCTTCCAGACGTTCCGAGGTCTTTTGATAATATATTTTTTTGTGCTTTCAGATGGTGTAATATTCATTAGTTGTCGTAAAGTTTCTCATGGGAGGATTGGAAAAAAATCCCCACCAAATTTTTTGTAATGTTGTTTCTAGCACTTGCTAGTTTAATAAAATTTCCGCCGTTCAAAAAAAAGAGAAAAAGAAATAATTCTTATACGTTCTTTTTCTTCATAATCATATTAGTATTTCTTTTTAACTAGTAATGACAATATAACCCTCATTAAACTATTTTATAACATTTAACGCTCGTTATAAATTTATCATTTAAATATTTACATTTTAATATATTTATTATTAATTGTTTTACGTATTAACGCGTGCGTCCCCGTAGGCTCGAATTAACTTTCTGGACATATATTATTTTTACGTGTACATAATCCAACAATAATGGTCCGCTACATTTCTATAGATAATGTCAACTTCGAAAAACCGAACCGAACTAAATTCAACCGAACTGAACCGAAAACCGAATTTGAATTCGGTTTGATTATCGGGTTGACCCGAATAACCCGAATTCCACTATTTATTTAAAAGAATTTAATAATTATATAGATATTTAAAAAAAATTATTTCAAGTATAAAAAGTATTTTTTTTTATATTAGGATAAAATTTTAATAGTATTTATATATATATATAAATATAATTTTAGGTGAATTCGTTTCGGTTCGTTTTCGGGTCAACCGTAATATAACGCCGTGCAACAACGTGCGAAAAATTAACGCCCGCAGCAACGCGCAGATATCTTTGCTTGTTATGTTTAATAAGGCGGCATGTATTGATAAAAAGCAACTATTCCATATTAAATAAGGTATGTTTCTATATATTACATTACTCGTTCTTACTTTTAACCGTGTCATGCTAATATGCAGACTGGGCTAATAACTATAGTTTGTATGGTTGCTGGGCTTAAACATGTGACGTTTTTGGGTCATGTCCATGTAAGTGTTTAACTATTTTTTTGAACGAAGTGTTAGGCAAAACTCTAATACATAGTACATGTTCATCCAACTGTTAACTTTCATGTGACAAAAACAAAACCTAAAGAAGTGTTTGGTTTATAATGGTAAAAAATATTTGTTTGGTATTAGAGAGTGAGCTCCAAGATTGGGCATGAATGTTGAAAACGAAGAATTGGGCTGTCGCGTTGTGGCAGATCATTTTTAGCCGTGTATACTTGTTCAAAATATTGTTTGCTAATTTGTTCATTATTGTCGATTATCTTATATTTATTAAAGTTTTTACTTCTAATTATACGATATTGTATTTTTATTTTGCAATACATGTTTATATTCAAACATTAACACTCTGTTTTCTTACTTTTTTTACATCATCTAAGAATTATTTTCGAACGCTTTAATTTACAAGTCACATTTTATTAGAAAAAGTTTAGGCCAAAAAATTTAGACTTGATTATTATCTAAGAGCATCCACAAAGGGTCAAGTTGTAAAAAGCTTCTCACTAGTCTAAAAAGATTTTAGAATGAGTTTCTTACATTGCATCAAAAGCTTTTTGAAAGCTTTTTTACAAAGTTTTTTATTAACGTTTTAGTCATTAAATGTGTTATGCATTAAATGCATCATATTTTTAATGATTTAATGCACTGTAGATGCTCTAATGACATACATATACATTGCACGTAGGGGTGTCAGTTGGGTCAGTTGACCCGACATGACCCGAACCCGATAAAGCTTACCAGGTCGGGTTAAATCAGGTTAAAGTAATGCTGGGTTGTTTGACCCGAACTCGATAACCCGACAATGTTATTGGGTCGGGTTAAAGGTAGATATTTAATGTTATCGGATTATCGCTTAACGGCAAGTAGGGGTGTCAAATGGGTCGACCCGACCCGACCCGAACCCGACCCGAACCCGATAAAGCCTTATAGGGTCGGGTTGATTCGGGTCAAGCATAGCTTATCGAGTTTATCGGGTCAACCCGATAAACCCGATAGCCTAATAGGGTCGGGTTAGGGTATTAACTCAATTTGTTATCGGGTTGACCCGGATAAAACACGATAAGCTATAAAGGACGCAATCTAATATTTCTGATTTTTTGGATTTTAAATATTTTTTTATGGTTTATTAGTCTTAAATTTAATTAGTTACTTTGCACATTGATTAATGTTCATTCAAAATTTTTGTTACAGGACTAAAAGTTTCCATAGTATTTACTTTTCTCATTTTTCGTTGTTGTGCTGCTAGTTGCTTTACGATGCATGTAACTAAATTGCAAACTGTCTAAATGTCACAATTGCTATCTTTGATATACTTCCCCATAGTTTGTAATGTGACAAAGAAAATACTATGTTAGTGCTCTCTTTGTTCAACATTTTAGTTAAATTTAAGTTTGAGCGTTATTTTCGTATAGGAAGTAAATTTTGGAATTAGATTAACATGTAACCCGATAACCCGATAGACCCAACCCGATAACCCGCAACCCGATAGACCCGAACCCGATAAACCCGAATCCGTATAGGGTCGGGTTGGGTTCGTTTTTATTTTTCCACAAAACCGATTGACCACGACCCAGTATAGGCTAACCCGACTCGTTAACCGTTTTGGTCATACTCCCTAAACGGCAAGGGCATTTTTTTGTTGCTTATTTTTTTGGTTGGCATATAGAACTCATACTTCGCGTCCTTACTTGATTGTTTTCTTAATATCATAATTACCATCTATGGCATTTTCAAAAAGTTTTCTATTGTATTGCTGATCTATTACCAAATTCATATGATTTATCATTTTTTTTTTTTTTTGAACGACGATATATTGATAAAAGACTAGCACAAAGCTAGACAATTAATTTTTTGATTTCATATTAGTACGTACTTATTAAAGAAAATTTAACCAAAAGAGGGTAACTTTCATGAAACTGATTATAAAACTTATTCTTCACACACAAGCATTAAGGAATCAAACTGAAAAACGATTTAAACTTTACTGAATCATATAGAATTTCGATTAAAAAAAATAAGAAGAAGAATATTACTTATCTCCAAATACAAATTTTAAGAAAGACCAACTTAGGATTTTATTGGCCTTGGCTATATCGTATGTATTTAGTTTTTCTTCTAACAGTCTTTTCCCAAATGTAGTACTCAAAACCAAAAATATAAATATGTTGGTCTTGTGTAACTTATCGCAATGCAATGTGTTATCAGTAAATATGTTTTTTTGAAACAGCAGCTTTATTAAACGGACTGCAAGGAGCAGAATTTGCAATTACAAGACGATAGGGTTTTTGAGCCAATACGATCCATTTGAACGAGCACTTTACATCTAAACTTACACCAATAATAAGTTTTAGAAACATGTTATCAAAAATCTTGCCTGTAAAGGAGTATCCTTCCTGGCATAAAGAATCTCGTACGGAACATCCAAACCGACACATAAACAATAGAAGATGCCTTCGTACACAGCTTTGAGATTTGCGCGAAGCCTAAGATGATACCTACCAAGTGTCCACCATTCCTCATTAGAAGAAAAATCAACGTAATCCACTTCACCAAGACGATTTTATTTCGAGCACCAAAGTTCTTAAACCAAAATTACTTGAAAAAAAAATATATGACCAGAAGATTTAGCCCCTATGTTACAAATAGGGGCAAAATATCTGAGTCTAATTTCATTACCGCGAACGAGATATAATTCATTATAGTGGGCAGGCACATCATTTTTATTTTCCATGCCATGATGTTCACTTAAGAGGCACAAATTTAACTCATCTCGTAGCCGAGTGAATAATCAGGTAAAATACATTTAGAACAAATCACTTGCCGAATAGATATGCACCGAAACTCCCTGAATTTTCAACGCGGAACCATAAGTACCTGTAAACATGCAGATGTCGAGGGTTATGTGCTTACCACATGGAGAGATTGTCGGTTTAAATTTAACATATTAATCAAATCAGTTTCGTGTGATTTAGTTACATTCTGATGCCTTTCCAACGCGTACTCAGACGAGGAATACTTCTTTCAGAACGCTTCATTATGCCATTTATACTTTCTATAAAAACTAGTATTTGTCTCCATTTCCTATCTTCGATCCGAATTATCAAAATTTGTTGAATCCTTGATTCTGTAACTTCTTCACTTCCTGACCATAGAGTGTCCACGTAGATCCGAAAACACCCTTCTCACATTCAGTGTTCTAAACCCCTCAGGACCATGAATGGCTTAAATCACTCATGAACCATAACAAAGATTTATGTGCCAAAAAATCGTCAACAACCCATTTGCACTTTAAGCCTCTTTAAGCGCATAAAGACTGGTAACCTCCAAACCCCCTCTTTATTGAGCTGGTGATGAAACCTTCGTTCTTATTCACTCCTTGCATGCTTTTTTACTTCTTGGATCGTGACCTTGGAAAAAATGATCTCCGAATGGATTCCAGCAAATGGGAGAACACTCGAAGGGGACTTTATATTAGGCATATGGAAGATCGGCGTCGAATCCTAACACCGATTTAAGGAGAGTAAACTCGACCAACAATAGATAACGTTTTTATTTCCAATTCGATAAACTGAATTGATTTTAACAATGACTTTTTTCAGACGTGCACTATAGCACATATTTTCACCAACTTATACGTACCTAAATAAAAGGAAAGAAGTATTGAGAACATGGCACCCAAGTTAGAAGCCGCTACTCTTATTATTGTCAGCGTCCCACCGGAAATATCCCATTAATCCTTGGCTTTTGCACAAATTTATCGAAGACCAGAGGAAACGATAACAAGCTTTCCATCAAACATGAACAGGGTTTCAATATTGGAATTATTCTATTGCCTAAGAAATCAATTGCATCATCCGCTAAGATTAGATGTGAATTATTAGTGATGAGCTAAGGATTAATACCAGTAAAATGCCACGTCACACACACGTTGAAACGATATATGTAAGCTTTCCTTTAAAGGATAAATAAAAAAGGGATAGCGGATCACAGTGCATTTTGACCTTTGTAGAATTGAAATATCCTCAGTAGGTATCCCATTGAACCAAGATATTGTGACTTTTGAACGAATTAAGGCAGTTTTAATTCCATCCTCTCATTTGATACCAGATCCAAATTTTACCCAATATATCATTATGAAATTAAACATCAGAACCGAATCGTAAGCATTTCTCCAAAGCGACTTTGAAATAAGGGATTGATTTTTTCCTCCATACGACACCATTGAATAATCTCATTAAGGATAATTTGACCATCAAGGATTTGTCTCTACGATATGAAAGCGATTGAACCTCATTTACAATATCCCCTAGAACACCAACAAGACGACTTAGTCAAAATTTTAGCGATATCTCTATATATACTCCCAGTCAAGCTAATAGGGCAAAATATCATTAACCATTTGGGAATCGGGATTCTTTGGGATCAAAGCAATAAACGTTGGAATTACATCCATTCAGGATTTCACAATTGTGAAAAAAAACTATCTTAATAGCCTCAAAAACAGCGTTTTCATAGTTCGAACCCAAATAAGGTGTCGATAATATCCAAATGTGTAACCTTATGGACCCGCGTATTGGTCTGTTCCGCAATCCCCATTACCCGCCCTGTTGACCTCTTCTTTAGATACCATACAATCATAGGTCACTTCTGACTGATTAGTCAAAGGTAAATTTGAATAAAGGAACTATCATTATGAGCATTCATGATCACGAAGGGCTTATCCAAACATGCTTTCGAAAGTGCTGAAAGCAATTCCTGTTTCACCAGCTTCGGATTACAGTCCACGTTACCATTTTTCATTATACCCCGATTATTTCAATTGGCTACGTTTCTTCTTAAGCTGAATTGAAAAAACTTAGTTTCTCATATCCTTTCTTCATACCATTTGATCTTTAGCCTTTGAGCTAACTTTCGATGTTGGGCAATTATTCTACTATGCCTGTACATCTTATCTAAGAAATCTCCCAATCGGTTGTTACATTCATTACCTTTATCAATCTAATTCATCCAAGATCACGTTAGTTCTTTCTTTGATTTAGTAACAAGAACCTTGGAATTGTTTCTGTATTATGCATCACCAAGCTCAAATTTTCACCGTGAGGAAACTTCAACTTACAACACAAGTTAAGCATTGATTGAATCATCCACTAGGAGCATATTTCCAATGATTGAGTTTCGATTTTATCAAAAACCATACCACTCATAAACCCAAAAGTGAAAAAACCAAAACGGAGGGGGCCATAATCAAAAAGATGCTCACGAAGTAAATTAGGGCGTGATCGAGGAGATAAAATTATCAGAGGTATTAGCTACTTTTATTTGGTATGTGTTTAACAAATTTTCCGAATTGACGTTTAATATCCAACTTGCTCATTTTTAGAAAGCGGATTTGTGGCACCAAGTATATGCACTTCCACCAAGAGGAACCTCTTCAAGACCTGCGTTAATAATAAAATTATTAAAAATATCGCCCATGAGCATTGAAATTCGATCCAAATCTGTCCGATTGTATCTAACTTCCGTTAAATTCCCATCATCCAACTCACGCCCATTGCTTAGATTCATGAGAAAGTAATCCCAAAATAGACGCTTATATCTCGTAAAATCAATGTGGCGCATATACCACTCAACAAATATGGATATCCATCCCAGATTTAATCCATACACCACGAACAATGACAAAATAATCTGACACAGTAACACTGTCCTTACGAAACAAATTTGGGTCCCAAATACAAAGAATCCCTCCAGAATTAACACAAGAGAGGTCACTATGAAACGAATCAAAAGTTTTATAATAACCCCAACAGGAGTCTCACACTAAGTAAATCAATAGACTCCTTTCTTAAGGTTTATTGTAAACCTCACGAAATCACTTTATTTTCTATTACATCAACTCACTTTTATCCCATTCTTTTGTAGCCTTTTGGGCGTGGCCTTGAATTTAAAGACGGGAAAATTCATCTATTAACACCGTACTCCTTGTGATTTCAATTATTTTGTTATATCATTCTTTCTTCTTCACAACACCCATCATATTATTCCCATTGTTATACCCACCTTCACAATTTACTTTTATGGACACTTAAGATAGATCCACAGTACGTGGGTATTTCAGACATCTGAATTTACTTTGAACCTGTACATGTAGAATTAGTTTTAGCACCATCACTATTCCTGTTATCTTCACGTTCAACCTGATGCACAGACTCATTATCACCATTTAACTGATTATCACTTATATTCTGGACCTGATCATCCTTTGACTTTGAACCATTCTTTTCCACACTAGGAGTAAAACCGGGAGGATATTTGAGGCTAGGATTCTCATCATTGACCTCCCGAATTACATCAGATTTAACTTTGTTTTTATTTAGAATTGAGTATAAACCAAAAGGATCCTCCGACTGCCTCTCTTTCATGCCATCAGAATTCTCAAAAATTGTTTCAGGCACCTCAGAAGCACCATTATCCTCTCCATCAATATGTAAACCAAGATCCGACTGTTCACTGCTGATGAATTCCTGTTCAGAATGATCATCATCCTCTTCGTCTTCGGAGAACTCGGGTATCCAGCCGGTAGCTTCTTTAGCTCGAATCCAATGCACTTTACCTTTGAAAACAATTTTAAAGTTTTCACATATGTTGGAACATATCTTCGTGTGAATGCATATCCTCTTTGAATGAAAACTCATCTCGTCATGGTCATCAACATCCAATAGTTCACCCCACTTTGTAGCTATCTTTTTAAACGTTTTTCCTGACCAAAACTTAAAAGGGATTCCTTCAACATCCACCCAAGCAATTCTACCCTCAGGAGTGAAGTCATGAGACGCTTGACGTAACACCGAAAACCAAGACCCCACGCCTACATTGTCCCGAAATAGTTCTTTGGCCTTAGTGTTATCGAATTCAAGTAAAACCCATAATTCTCCCATATAACGCACAAATATGTTATCAAAACCTTCGTTACACAGAACCTTCTTAAGGTTTGATAGTGACCCAACATCTTTTACTCTACCAATCAAGGAATTAGATAAATCCTTGGAATTCAGACAATCTTCTTCCAGAACAATGACAGGAGAAGAATCCGTCTCCTTTACCATATTAGTTCCTTTCAATACGTTAACAAAAGAGTTTCTAGAATCAAAAGTACCTGCCTCTTTGCTAGGATCATAAAAAGTATTCTTACGACCCTCGTGTTTCTTCTGATTAGCAGTCTTGTATTTGTTCCCATTCTTCTGATCCCGATTGAACCTTGCAATATTGGCATGGAGTTTGCAACGATTCAACCAAATCGTACATAAATTATTAACCAATCTCTCCACATTGAACACATTTATGAAGCGAACAAACCCAAATCGCTTGCCGTCTTTCAATCTCTTCATAGGAATAAAAGAGTCCACAACGTGTCCATATTGTTTACAAGAATGAAACAGGTCCTTGGCTGAGACAGAATCTGAAAAATTTGAAACAAAAATCGATGATGATATCTTAGCAACATCGTCCTCCTTCGATCTAAAGCTCCCCATCAATTTTATTTTTTTTGGATTGAAGGGAGGTCTATAACCAACGATTACAAGTGACAATTAATGGAGGTAAAATCTTGGGATAATTGGTGGCAAGGAATGATTGGAAACAAAAATGGATCGATTTGGGGAGATAACTCAGATCTAAATAACTAAACCCTAGATGAGAATCCCGCCTAACACGCTCGATATGAGAGTAATCAATCAATGATAAATCTCAATTTCAAGGGTTATAACAGGATTCAAACAAAAGGGAAGAAGGAATTCAGATCAAAGATTTAAAGAAATTGGATCATGGATATGTTTATAGATGATTTTTGATTGGATCTGGTTGGAAATCAAAAGTGTCGATATATTTAAAAAAAAAACCTTTGCTGGAGAAAAAAACAGAAGTTGTTTTTATAAGTATATATGTAACCTATGAGTTGGAGAAAAAACAAAAGTTGTTTTAATAACAATAAATCTATATTACATAAAGCATTTGATACTATTCCTTAATTACAAAGTTTGAATTTTCAGATACTTACACTTACTTGTTATGGAAAATAAGTTTTTCCGGTCACCGGAGGTGGTTAACGATGGAAGAGCTAGCGTTGACCGACGTCTGGCAGTGGCTCTAGCCACGAGACTATCTGGATCAGGGTCGTAAAAGGGAGGGGATGCACCACTCGTCGGCGGCGATGTTCCAATCCGCCATGAAGTCGCCGGCAAACCTGCAAAACAAGAAAACTAGACTCTGGGCCGATTCAGCGCGTGGCGGCGCGTGACTCCCCCGGTGTTTGTAAAGTTTGTATGGTATTGATCAGGATAGTATTGAGCAGCTTGTAGTATAGCTTAATTTAGTGTAGGAGTTTCAATGGAAGATATTGTTAGTTTTGGTGAAGTATTGTAGGTAGGGGAGAGAGAGAGGAGAGAAGAGATTAGCTCAAGAAGTACTAAGTTTATGATATTACAAAAAAAATGACAATTATTTGTGTCATTATATATACAATATTTAATGGCAACTATTTTTGAATATATATGTTTTGTATCATTTTATTAAACTATGTTTATTCACAACATCTCACAACCTAATCTCTTATTAAAATATTATTTTCTCTATCTTCCACTTATACAGCCCATACGTACAACCAATCTATATTTTTTTTACCATTTATCAACAACTCAACATAACATATTATACTATTTCTTTTAAATTTAATTTAATTACTTAAAATTTCATATAAAATTATATATTAAATAAAGTTTTTACTTTATAAATATATTGTTATAAAGTGACTGTTTTAATAATAAAAATTCTTACGTTGTAATTGAAATAAAATACGTACTCCATAAAGAGAAATAAACGAAATTACAAATAGATGCATAAATTAAAAATTACAAATACAAGAGATACAAATGACTTAATTAATTATCAACGCAAATTTTTTGCCATATATACTCAATCAAGTCGTTTTTAAGGATGAGTGGGCTTCTCTGTTGCGTAGAAATAAGAATGTGTATGTAACTATGTGACTATGTCAATATTTGGCTAATTTTATGGAGAACTGAAAACTAAAATTAATGATATAATTATTATTTAAAAAAAATAAAAGATAATATACACTATCCAAAACTTTATCATCTATTATACTAAAAGATTAGACCTCTAAATTTATTGGGGCTGTATCTTTAAATGCTCTCAACTTAAAATTTACTTTCTTCCTGCAGTGTAATTCGTTCATTCAGCCAGATACTTAAAAGCTTAGCCGGTTGAATGCACAAGTATTCATGATTAATGCTTCAACTTTATTCAAGTGAATAAACCCTTTTCAATCTTCCGAAACTGATTAAAATGGAAGATCAAGAGCCATTTTCATTTAATGTGAATATCAATCCTATGCTAAGACCACATGTGATTCATCATACCTCATCTTTATCCCAACTCTCATATCACTAAAAACATTTAAAAAAAATTGGTCACAACATTAAAGATTATTGCCAGATAGATTGGGATCAAGATGAGGTTAGATTGTTTTTTTAATTTTCAGGTAAATTAGTAAGTTCTAAAGCTTTTAACTTTTTTAGGTTTTAGTTGTTTTGATTGATTTGGGTTTTGATATGTTTAGGGTTTTGATATCCTTCGGTACCATATCTGCTTTTTTGCCTATTGATGTATTATATGCTAATATAATTGTTGCGATGTTGCAATAATGGTGTTGGTTTGTTTTTTATTGGAACATGGTTGAAGAATATCTTTGATGGGGGTCTTTGTGTTTCACGTATGTGCTCATTCAGGTATCATACTTTGTTAAGACATAATGTGCTCATTCAAGTATCATACGTTGTTAAGAAGTACAACAAGTTGGATGATGATTTTTGTTATTTGTCTTTGCTTATGTTTGGGATTAATTTGTGGGCTTGGTGTTTTTGGTTGTTAATTGTCATAATTTTCATTCTTTTAATTGCTGGGAAAAAGAGGGTGAAGTTTGTATGCAACATATTCTAAATGACCATGCTGCTTATGCTTTAATTCTAGGTTATAAATAATCTGCTGGATTTACCAGGTCAAAATCTCCATGTTCGAGAAGATGCTCATGTTTGTGCAGCAACTTGCTATGCATCTATGTGTCATTTGTTTATTCCATTAGTATCTAAATCTCATTCCAACTCTTTTTTACTTAAAAAAATATAATAGACCACCTATAACTTTGAGCAAAACACGAAACTTATATCATTTATGACAACAAAATCATTATGTGTAGTTTTTGTTTAAATATTATAGCACAATTAGTTCTTGACGTTGATTTGTTGTAGTATGTTTTTGATGGGGATAAGTTCATATATATGTTATTCAGTTGTGCTTTCTGTTACCAAATTTTGTTGCATTGTGTGCGGTTACTGCAGTTGCTGAACTAATAAAGGAGTTGGAAGAAAGTGAAAACAAAGTAGCTCTTGACTTGCTAAAGAAAGCTAAAACAACCTGCAGTGAGTAGGTGGCAGATCATAAGAAAATGTTTATGATCTTTTTAACTGGCAGATCACTGCAGAAGGAACTACAGAGATTGGAGACCCTAAAGTGGCCATATGCAATGAAGTCGAGAAATTAAACGTTCAGTTGCTTATTATAGGCAGTCACGGTCGTGGAGCTTTAACCAGGTTAGCAAAAAAAATTAAGGATAAAAATAACATGTCATTGATCTAAAACAAGAGTATGTGCATATGTTTATTGAGGTTTTAATATTCAAATCCTAAGATGCGTGGGTGGTTGGCAATTCTGATTTATTAGGAAAAAAATAGAAAAAATAACTGCTAATATAAATTTGGTTTACACTGGTGGTATAGATGTATTGCACGTACACGACTGAATGTGACAATGTGTGTTTCTTAAGCTGGAACAACAATGCAATGTAATATGGCATGTTTCTTTCTCTCTTTCAAAAATGCTTGCTCAACTGATATGTGTGATTTCATCTAAGTGTCAATGCCTCACATTCCCTATTGAGCATGAACCAGAGTTGGCAAGTAATTCTAGCATGCTCATAATCAGAATTTTCATCATCATAAAATACGATGCTACTACCTTATAGTATCTGCTTATAATGGTATCACCATATATGCATATATATGTGGATGGCTGAAGTAGGAATACGGGTTTTCATATTAGTATATTACATTGCATTGTTGTACAGAAAAACACCCAAGTTTTGACTCCTCTACTCTCCTTTTGATTTTATGACAAAACTTGGATGAAAACTCAAATTTGCTGATAAATTCGTCATTTTTTCCAAGAAAAGTTGAACCTTTCTTTATGTTCACTCCTTGGTTAGTGCGAATTATCTCAATAGATCACGACTATGAAGTATTAAGTTAGTAGGAAAATGGGTGGGGATACTTACCCTTTCCAACGGCCTATATTACGTAATTATTTTGCCCAATATTTAGCAGTGAGTCACCGAGTCCCCAAGTATGAAAACAGCAGTACTTGCTGCACGAGACAAGGTTGAAGATAAAATCAAAACAAAAAATGCAATAATAAGAATGTTCATGACCAAGTCCAAAAAGTACGTTTGATTTAATTATAAATGATGTAAAAAGGAGATACTAAACATATATATGCATGAGTGTTCTGATCTCGATGACTTAGGATGAATTTATTGATGCGTTGATTTTGTGAGTTTCATATGGGTTGGTTAATCTGGACATGAAGACGAAGAGGTAATATACTCTTGCCGCGTAAGTGTTTATAATTCAGCTTTTAGTATATGTTTGTATAGGTCGAGCATTGTTTATTATAATTATTCTTATAAGTATTTTGGAGCAAGTCGTGGTCATGAGATATAGGTAATGCAAGTAGTTTGATTTCATACAACCATCATTTTGTTCATCTTTTGTTTTGACTGTTAGTATTGTTTACTTTTGTAGTATCGATGACAAAGTCACACTTTGGGTGAATAAAGTTGGTCCTTACAATAATTCACAAGAAACATACAATTTCTACAGCCTTCCGTTTTGTCCACAATTCTATTGAATAACCATTGGCTGAGAGTACTTCTAACCGTTTTTGTCCATCAATTTCTATTTTTCTGTGATTTATCAGGTGGCTAACCAATGCTATGCCAAGGGTACCAATTGTCCAACAATTCTTGAAACAAGAAACTAAGAAAGAATCAAGACAATCAAATTGAAACAATCGTTGACATGATTAACATGAAAGACTATATATTCTATATAAGAATTATATGATTATATAAACAATAAATATAAAAGTATATAAATATATATATATATAGGAGGAACATTCTTTTCAGAACCAATTCTTTCAGTGCGAGACCTGACAGAAACCACCCAAAAACATACATGCCACTGCCTTATTAAAAATAAAAAAATACATGAAAAACATCAATAATCGAATAATACCACCTATGTTTTTTTCATATCATCATGAACTATTCCTTTTCGTCTTCCAAAAAAAAAAAAACCCTTGCCACAACGGCCAGTCCTCACTATTGTTGTTGGGCCGGCAAAATAACCCTTAATAGATAACCTACATGCCACACCTTCAAATAAAAAACTGTTTGTATTTCCAATTTCGTTATCAAATTCTTGTAGAACAAATAAAGGCAAATAATGTTTTTTTATAAAAACATAATAAATGTTGTTTTTTATGATCATAATGTGGCAAAAAATAATATATAGAAGTGCGTGCAATGCATGTCTTTTTTAGGTTTGTTCTGACGGGTTCTCGTATGCACTAAAGAATGGACTGAAAGAAATCCCTCGGACTAAATATAATATATATATATTATATATATATATATAAGAATAATATATTATATATATATATATATATATATATATATATATATATATATATATATAAGGGAAGGTTATTGTAGTGTAGTAGCTTAAAATTGTTAAAATGAGAAGTGATCTAAACCATTGGATTATTGATTGGATTAAATGAGATTATTAATGGATGAAAGAGACAAGAGTAAATAAGGGTTAGTAATTAAATACATTTTAAGAGTACTTTGGAGAATTAACCTTAACCTTAAATATAGTCAACCTCTTTAATGATTTTTTTTCTTGTCATTTATGTTTCATTCAAGTTTAATTTATCAAAAACCTATCTCATGGTAGGATTAGAATCCTCTAAAGTTGAGTCAAACATGATACATCATGTTCACCAATCACAAATAAGTTAATTGCATAAAATTTTTTCTTTTAATAAAAATCATAGGCCCACTTATTTATTTTCACTCACAATAAACTTAACATGATCAATCATGTTTGACCATAACTTTAGAAGATCTTTTTCCCTCATGGTAACATTAATAAATGATACCCAATCAAAATTCACAAACATTAAAAAAGAAAATACAAGTGATACAGAGTACATTATTTTGGGTCGTCAACCATGTATCTGCCACTAGTACACCACAAATTTAACACAAACGACTCGTACACCACCTACTCGTACACTACCCACTCGTACACTATGAACTCTTACACCATGGTGAAATCGAGCTTCGCTACACACGAATCATAAACTACCGACTCGTACATCACCGACTCGTACACCACAAACTCGTACACCACGAACTCGTAAATCACGAACTCGTACACCACGAACTCGTATACTACGAACTCGTACACCACAAACTCGTACATCATCCACTCATACACCACCGACTCGTACACCACGAACTCGTACACCATCGAATCGTACATCACTGAATCGTACTCTACGAACTCGTACACCATGAAACCATTGGAACTATTGATTAGTTTTAGATGATATTAATAGTGGATGAATGGTGTTAATATAATAAATATCTAGTCAAAGGATAATTTAATAATAAATATCTAGTTAAAGGACAATTTATGGGGAGGAGTTACATTTAGAGAAGTTTATTTTGTAACATACATTTGATGAAATAGAAAGATTACCCAATATACCCTTATTAATATAGAAATGTAATTAATAATATTTTTGATTTTCATTTAATGAGCTTGATGTGATCTTATTAAAAGTAGTAGATCCAAAGGTCCAAAATACTTTTCACTTTAACAATTTTAAGGAGCTACACTACTTTAACTAGAATATATATATATATATATATATATATATATATATATAGATAAGGGGTTGTAGCAAATTCGGGGCCTTAAAAAATTAGGAGTCTAAAACCCTAGCTTTACTTGCTTTACCCTTGAGGCACCACTGGTGAGTGTGCTCTGTTTTAGTCTAGCCTCATTATTTCCATTTTCATGTTTAGAGGGGAGGGAGTTGTGGTGTTATGGCTTCGTGCCAAGCCATGGCGCGAGATTGAGCAATGGTGCACCACTCCATGGTTCGCGCCAAGCACTCTCGCGCCGTGGCTAACAGCCCACGCGATCGATAATATTTTTTTTTTGAAAAATAGCCGTTTGGAGCCGTTGGGGGGAGCGGATATTTGAAAAAAAATACCCCCAAAACCCTATTTTTACCCCTTTAAAAATCCTATAAATACCCCTTTATATTTTATAATTTCACACACAATTTCTATACCAATTCTCTCATCTTTCACTCAAAAAAATAAATCCCAACCCGAATTGTATTTCCGGTATGCTTACCGACCCAACCAACCAAATTCCGGGGCCGTCTTCGAATCCGGGCGGTTCCACTCAACCGTCATTCACCCAAATGCCTTACTATCCAAATTTCCAACCTTAATATTCTAATCAAGAAGAACAAATGTTGTTTCACCAATTTAAAATGCAAATGCAAATGAACAAACAACAACAATCAAACCAATTCACCACTTCCCAACCACATTTCGAGCAACAATCTCACCACCTAGTTGACGAAACCGAAGAAGAAGAAGAGGAACCGCTGCCAACCCCGACGTCGAAACCTAACCGCGGTCGTAAGAAGTCGGTAGCAAAAAGAAACAAAGGAAAAGATGTGGAAGTTGAGAAAGAAATCAAAGAAGGACGAATTCGACATGCGTGGACCCAAGCCGACGAGTTGCTTTTGGCGGAAAGTTTCCTTCAAATTTCTGAGGATCCAAAAACCGGGTGTGATCAAAAGTTGGCGACTTTTTAAATTATGTCTTTTAATTTATGCATTTTAATTTATGTCTTTTAATTTATGTATTTATTTTTAATGTAATGTTTTAATTTTAATGAATTCTATTTTAGTTTAATAAGTTTATTTAAATAATAGTTAATTAAAAAAAAATTGGCACCAGAATTCTGGTGCCAAACCAATGCCACTGAATTCTGGTGCCATAGCATTTCTGGTGCCAAACTCCATTTTGTTGACGTGGCACCACTTTTTGAGTTTGGCACGGGGAGTTTGGCACGACCGCTCCCCTAACTAGCAGAACACATTTGTATATATTTAGACTTCAACCGGAATCATCTTCCCTTGCTACAATGCAGCTTGAAGGAAAAAAACAAGACAAGGAAAGACTAACTGTTTGCTAATTGACTGTAATGAAGGACAGGTTCGAAAAAACTTCCTTTATGGATTATTTGGGAAAATATGCTAAACCAAGGTGCTTCAAGAATGTAATCTTAGAACATTCTGACTGTGAGTACTAGTGCTAACTAACGAGCATTGATACTGAGTGCGATTTTGAAGAATAGTTCGCCAGACTTGATAAAAAAATTGTTGGAAGAAAAAACTCTTGATTGTGGACTAATTGGCCCTGCTCATACCAAAAATTATTGTAGTTTACAAATGTTTGAATTATTTTTTAGCCACCTAACACAAACTTTCAAAAATTCACCTTGACGCGGGGGCATCAAACGAGCTTTTAAGATGCATTATCGTCGTCGATTTTATAGAAGGTCTTTTTGGAGGTTATGAATTAGGGTTCCAAATCCACAAAAATAAATGTATAATGCAATGAACTCTTTGCCCATTTTGTTTCCCCAGCATGGACTATGGATGTTAGTGCAAATACAATTGCGAACTGCTTTCGTCATTGTAAACTTCGATCAACAGATAACATGACTTTTGAGAACTCAGATGAAGGTGGTGAAAGCACTCAAGAACTCCAATTTCTGATCAAGACTTTGGGGTTAATCGCAATGCAATGAATGTCGAAGATGTATCTAGACTTATCAAGAACCCCAGAAAAAATGTAGTTTGCAGCATTGGTGTATGACTGATAAGAATTATTGAAAGCGTTATTGGAAATTAATAAAGGATGATATCGATGAAGAATATATGAAAGTTCTACTATTGGAACCCCCTTCGCGAAACGAAGCTATTAAAGCGCAATCACATTGAGACATTTCTTGTTGAGCTATGAGAAAACAACACCAGAAGTTCTTACCATGCTAAGGAAAATTAGAGACGAGATTCAAGGGGAAATTGATTTCAACAAAAAACAAAAGACAATTGAGTCATTTTTCAAGAAACCTTCATAAATCATTCATGTAATATGCTATATATAAGGAATTATTAATTTATATTTTATATGGGGTCTAAAGAAATTATCAAAAATGTATTATCTTATAATTTTAGCGAATTATTAATTTAGCACCCTATCCCCGAGTCGGGACCGGCAAAAAATATTATCTTAGAGAGTTTATTAAATAATCGAGTATTAATTTATCGAGTTTCTACTGTATATAGTTCATAAAGCCAGTTCAGTAGAAAACGAAAAATGAATTATGGTAGAAAAGAGAAAAGTGTTTTCTCTTTGTATATAGTTCAATAATATTGATACGTACATATATTGTTCATTAAGTCATAAGGATAAGCAAAGAGAAAATTTGAAGACTAGCATTGCCCGTTAAGAAAACGTACGTCAACATCATATGCATCAAAGAGTAGTATGTCAGTATGTGCATGTGAAAACAATGCATTGTCCTAACTTGTTACATTTAGGCCATTGAATTTGGAATCAACTCGTAAAAACAATTCATCATCATAAAGTATTGCGCGCATTTGGGCCATTTGACAAGTGGCATGAACACGCAAGTGTCACTAAAGCGTTTATTATGCACACGCATATCTTATATCTAGTCTTGAAAAGGCATCAAACACACCATTAATTACGTGGGTTATCCTTGTTGATCACCCCAATTGATCACAGTTACGTGGTTTATCCGGTGATTATCACTGTTTACTTGCTCTATTTGTGTAGCTAGTAAAATATCCGTGATAGTCGGTCACCCAACTTCCTATCAACTTTAAATCTCAAAATGGCCCTTAATGAGTTGATCGTGATTATAGATTTTTCTGCATTACCATCCATCAAATTTTGCTACAGTGTTACGTAAATTTCAAGTCTTTAATCTTAATTAAGTTTAAACGACCCCATGTTTCCAATGTTGTGTTGTGGAGCTCAAAAGCATGCAGTGTGGTCAAGATTTTAATGGCCCCACTCCAAAAGCAATAAATTATATATATAATCATTACAATTGAAAAAAATACTGTACATTTTAAGCACTGTGGGCCGGCCCAATTTTTTTTTTTTTTTTTTTAAATTGTTGGCACAAAATAGGAGAAAAA